>JAWQUT010000799.1:195931-206426 GCA_033807755.1 Ellobium chinense
CCCCTTTTCCTTTTTTTTTCCTGTATACTAAAATTTACATTACTTGTAAACACCGAAAATCCATTTCAAAATGTACAAATCCTTCCTCCCTTCCCCAACACCACCCTGCCAAAATTTATCACAATGGGAGAATGTCTTCCCCCAATCAACTGACCTCACGGACTGGTCAACCACTTTTTAGCATTTTACTAATCCATGCTCATCATGACCTGTCAAGCTCACTAATTGGTCATTCACGTAGAAATGAATATCCCTTGCCCTTGACCTCTTAAACATGCCTCACCTACGTTTGCACAAGCTGGGTCTGCCAGATGGAAACCCAGCAGGTTGGGAGACTTGGAAGCAGCTAAATGCAAACATGTTTACTAACCTTCATGGTTGGTACCACTGTTAATCCAATTGATAAGCACAGTCAAGAGATGAGGAGTGGGACCACCAAGTAGCAAAGAAATAAAAACAGCATACACTAAACCATGAACCAGCGTTCCAAGAACGTAGAAATGGCTGAACCAGCTGAGAACAAAAATCATAAAAGGAAACACAAATTAACATTCACAAAGTGTCTTGAACTTAACTAACATTTTGAAAATGAATTTGTATAAACTTACAGCTTGGCCTATGCTGGCTTTCCTGGGTTTACATCTGGGATTCAATTAGACTGTTAAGCCCAGTATGATTCATTTACGGGAAGGAAGGCAGAGCCTCTGTACAAGAATTAGATCTACCAAGTACGTTGATCCTGTGTATTCATAAATACTAGTCTAGATCTAGATCAAGTCTAGATAATAATATAGATTATATACTACTAGATCAGCACTGTCTGTAAAATAACAACAATACATCCTTGTTGCTGAGTGATTAGGCTTGACAAAATTTGGCTAGACAAAACTTGATCTAGAGTCTATACTCGCCAAATCTAACCTAGACTCTAGATCAAGAATAGCTGCACTTAACCAAGAGCTACATGTAGATCTAGAGTCTAGCTAGACATAGACTATCTGTACGGAGGTCTGTCAGTCTATAGATCTGGTCTACCGTCTACATCAAGAGCGGCATGCTCTGATATATCTATATTTTGTAATTTTAAGAAGGGGGATGGAGATGGTGGGGGAAGGTGCACAGGTAGTTTTTAAGGATCATGAGCTGCCACTGTTCAAGATTTAGATCAGAAATGAATGCAGATTCTAGACATAACTATGTGTGGGCATATGTTCAATGGTTCCAAAGTTTGACAGATTTCCTTGGCCTTGGGAGAAAACAAAAAATTGTCATTTCTCATTCTGGCTTACTTTTTTTTTTACCAGGATTCAGCTGTAACAGTGCTCCCCCTAATTTTTATCCCCAGTGTAGAGTGTCTAATGAAAGGCTCTAACATCGATTGTGTTCTATGAATCGAGATGATAAACAAAATGGCTCAGTCTCGTTAGTTCCAGTATTTCCTAAAGAATTTAGCAGACGTCTGGTCTCTACCGGTATGTACTTTGTTCCCACATGTTGTTTTCATTAATATCATGTGATTCAAGTAAAGTTCTGAACAAAAAAGGACAGAATTTGATCACTATTACCTGTGACTAAATATTGCTCAACTTTGACCCCACAGAAAACAGGGTTAAGGGTCATGTGAAACAAACATGGATATTTTTAATATTGTACTATGTTTTGACATGATGCTGTGGTATTATGTTGTGTTCAGACAGATGGATGGATGGATGGATGGATGGATGGATGGATATACGGAAGAATGGACGGACGGACGGATGGATGGTTAGCTAAGTGAAAAAGGACGGTAATTATATTTTCTGTAACAGTATAGCAGTCTATGTAAATGCGAGGTATGAAACTAGCAGTACGTGTACATGTATATGGATGGAGTAACTTATGATATTAGATTGTTAAAGAATGAAAGAGCTATTGATTTGCCTATGAAACCGCAAGCGGTGAGAGAGGGAAGCGAATGGGATCTGGACAGGTCAGTTACCGCTATAGATATGTGTTTCTTTCTTTCTTTCCTTCTTTCCTTCTTTCTTTGCTCTCTTCCCATCTTTCTTCTTTCTTGCTTTTTTTCTTCCATTGTTATGAATTTGGTTCATGCCATGTATAGTCAGGAATATTGGCTACTAGCCTAAATAAAGATTTGAACTCTTGAACTCTTGGTCAAAATTATGCAAAATTTGCTGACAGCTGATCCCCCAGGCATCTCTTTAATAAACTACCACGGCGGCTTTCCCAGTTTTAACGCCGCTACTATGGACCTTTTCGGTTTTTGTATAATACGGCAAGTCCCTCACGGCATTGTCAGGAAGCCGCCATTATTTTCATTAGTAATCTTCTTTATACCAAGTCATGATTCCCATTTTGTTTTCGTACTTTGTAGCCGAGATCAAAAGTTTGAATTACTGAAGTTTAGAAAAAAACTGTAATTAACAACTTCTTACTTCCTTATGCTCATGAAATATTTATTATTCATACTAAATCTAGCATTTGGATCACCAATTTCCAGTGACAAAAAATGCTGGTTAGAAGAGTGGTAACTTTTGTTACTTTTTTTCTGTCTTTCAGTTTCAGTTACCTTCCAGGGTCTCTTTTGTGTTTTGAAGGACAGTGGTATTACTATTTCACTTAACATGATTGATACTGGAGGCAGCGTGGCCATGCAGTTTGTGAGTCGTACTCAGAAACTGAAGACTTCCAAGTCGAAGGCTTATGTGTTTGACTCGCGAGCTGCGCGGTTTATGTTGTAGTGTCCCTGCGAAAGACACTTCATTTCCTCCCTCGACCCAGCTAGTTTTAGAGCTGGGGGGACCAGGGCGATGCACAGGTGGCAACCAGCAATGATTTTGTTATGTATTTTAATTGTAATATTATGTATTTATGTGTATGATGTGAATTGTTAGTTGTTTGTATTATAAATGAGATGTTTAACATTGTATGACATTGTAAAACAATTTCCCTACGGGATAAATAAAGTCGCATTTTCATTTTTTTTTCTTCATTTTCATATTGAAGATCTTTTTTTTTTTAAAATGTCAAACTTTGAGCCATTGTTATGAGGCTACATGATAGGTCTAGATGTACATGCAACAGATAAGTCAATAGCTCTGGCCTCAAAAGATGTCACAATTCCAAGTACATGGCGGGAGAGTACGCAAACTTTCTAGTGACAAACTTTTAAATCTCAGAACTTCATTTGTATGGAGTGAAACTCGAAACACATTTTTTTTCTGAATGGATTTGGACACTATTAAGCTGAGTGAAGCATGTCGCTATTGGTTTCATATTTTCGAAAATATTCTCCCGCGAATCGTTAGAGTCGCGATATTCGACCACCCAATGCCAGATCTGTTACGATTTCAGCAGAATTTTAATACAGAGGACAATGACCTAATGCCATTGGCTATCTCGAGAGGCAGGAACGCTCCTGCATCAGTACAGGTCATTCAGTGATGGATTAGCCACAAAATCGGTCGTACACCTTGATTTGATTATTCCGACCAGAATAGTCATATCTGCATTGAATAGATTTTAGATTGATACAGCATTGGGTGGTCAAATATCGCGACTCTTAAAAAAAAAAAAAAAAATTAAGTCAGGTTGGCGAGCAATGAATCAGTTCTCATTGTTATGCTGCATCTAGCTCTGGAATCTAGATCTCAAGATCAAGATAAGGTCTACTAACCTTTTTGGTATCACTATCAAAGAGAATATGAAAAGCACTTTACTGCTACGGTCTTGCGAACGGGCAGTTGAACCGGACGATCCGTTGACATTGTCTTTTTCCTGTTTGAATTTGCCAAACAAGTAAAGCACCTTCAAGAAACTGCCGAAGCGGTCAAAGTTTTTCAAAATGTTGGTAGACTTGTTTATTGACCAAAGTGCCTGTAATACGGCGATCACCGCGGATACTGCGACCCAGAAAACACTGAGACTGTTCACAAACATCTTTGTAGTATGGTCAGACTCTAGCGTCAATGCAATATGAACAAACTGAGTAGCCTTAAATAGTCCATGACGGCTTGGGTCGACGGTCGACACACAACAGCAGTGTTGCCAGGTCTTGAATTGAAAAACCGCCCAACACTGGGTGAAAAAAAAGCACAAAAAAAAAAGGCAAATTAAAGCCAGAAAAAACCCAACGACGTCACACTCATGGTGGATATATATATATTAACTCTTCCAGCACGAGGCGCATCGGCTCCAGCCCCCTGCTGACCGTTGTAAGTGTCGGTTGCCGGCCCATCCCTCACACCAGCCTGCACAATTCGACAGCCTCACCCAGCGGTCGGTAAAGAGATGTTAATACTGTATATTATTCTATAGCCGCATTCAAGCCTAGTGGGCAGATGGCAGAATAAATCTACATCTAAGGATGTAGGGCTCAGAATTTGGCCTCCAGCATGTAGGCCCTACAGGAATTTATGAGCCTGGATACAATAAAACATAATAATATCACGAGTCTATTCACTGTAATAACAATGATTAAAAAGGCAGTGACATATTGAAAAACAAAGGCAGGTTAAAGGAGGGAAAAGGATTAAGAGGAGGGTCCCACAGTCTGATTTTTTTTTCTGCAAAAAGTAAATGATCTTCAAGAATATGGACATGATGAAACACTCCAGCCTATAGCTGGCAAAAAGCTAGTTAGTAAACAAATTCATGGTATGAACTTAAGTCACTTCTGGCCACATGAGGAGGCACTAGACATTGAAAAGGGTTGTATTAGCCAGCAGGAATGGTAGCTTGAAAAGAGGAAAGGGACAATAAGTGGTATTTGGGAACAATCACAGTGATCAGCTGAAGTGAAACTACTTATGGTGGAGAGAATAACAACTGACAATGCTGTGTAGACCATGGTGGGAGAACCTGAAAAACAGCGTTTCCAACAGATATCCATGCTACTTTGATGCCGAGGTTTTGATTTCTTGTAAAAGCCTGTGTTGACAATAGGTATCATGCAATGAGCCACTGGGCATAATGTCACCATACTAATGCTCTATAATCTACTAGGGTGGAAAGGTAGTGCAGCAGCACGAAGTATCTCGGGTCCAGCCTCCCGTGGGCGGCATGACCATTGTTATGGATAATGATCATTGCACATGTTGTCTGCCAGATGATCAGCTGAGACCTCACACAGTCTGCGCTGGCATGCAAACTTTTTTTTCTATTATAGCACCCAACATAGTGGAGTGAACATGAGCACTAGTTCTATCATAGGATCACAAGGGTTAATAAAACTGGACACGCCTGTCAACAACACCTGCCTCTGATTTTGAGAACAATATGTCAATGCTATTTTTCTTGTTTATATATCTATCTGTATCGAAGCAAAATAATTTGCTTTATTAATGCCTTAATTGATTATTTCTTAATTTGTCACCTAGTCAGAAATAAGCCAACCCGCCACTGGTAAAATTTTTCCGCTAGGGCCTTTAAAAAGAGGCCCGTTTGGCTATAACGTAGCCAACCTGGCAATACAAGTCAGGAGGTCAAAGGCAAGCAGGCTTTTGATATTCGATAGTTGGTTCACTTGAAATTTAACACCCCATCTGTGGCGAGACATGCAAATAAACCCTTTGAAGTTAATAAGTATAAAGAGCAATAAATACGACCACCGTCGGCTGACAGTAACTTGCGCAAGGGATTTTTTTCTTCATGTTTACTTTTAAGGCGTTTCTGATATTATTGTTTAATTTCCATATCACTTTGAAATTTTAGAAAATTGTCTATGATATCCCAGAAAATACTTAGACAAGTTGTTTCTCTGATGATAAGGCAAAATTACAACATATGTGCAACCAAGTCTCTTCTATACTTGTTCAATTACTTATAGCAATTGCCACAGGCCACTCTAATAAGACTACACGCGTGCTAATCGCTTTTTCGCGAGTCAAATCTCGTGTCCATTCCTTGATTGACTGTGACTGCATCCACCTGTTTTCCTCACTCGCTCTCTCTCAGTAACGTTACAGGGCTATAGCTACGCCTGGTTTGCTTTGTTTATCTTTGGTTCAGAGTGGAAGACACGAAGATTTGTGTATCGTTCGTACTGTACGTGTTGCTTTGATCTGTGTTTTTTCTTGAGATAATCTGGTCTACTCCGTTATGTATAGACTTATCATCATCATATATAAATTTAAAAAAGCCTGGATTTTCTATGTGGCATAGCGTCGTTACCGCTGTTCGAATCGACTTGAAACTTTCTGTGTGCCTTTGTTTTACTCTCAACACTTTACAAGGATGCATTTCGTTACTCCAGTCGATCGCTAAGTATTTTATTAAATTTCGTTTGTGTCGTAACCAGACCCACATAGATACCGCACCGCCACACTTTTTAAGCGTGACGTCATCGCTTTTTGTGTTAGGGCCCGGAAACGAAACAAAATAATATTTCTCTAGCCGATGACGTTATCTAAATTTGGGTACGCGGGAATATTCATAGGCGGAATCACAGCTGCTGTAATGCTTCGGGTGAAGGGGTGGGTGGAAAGGNACTTCAGCTGGTCATATACTGTATATTATCTATATTAATAAAACACTTCAGCCAAATTTGTGTCACATATTTCTTGAGAACCACGTGACGTAAAAACATGCGGTTTTCACCTAAATTCGTAGAAAAATACACAAAAAGTAACTATATACATCAGTCCTCTTTATTTTTTTCACCCTTAAAAAAAAAAAAAAGAATGTGTATAGCAACGAATTATAATCTCCGATAGATCTTTTCAATCCGCCCGATTCGCCAATCATCCAACTTTTTCACGGAGTCTAATGCATTCGTCTATGATGCCTTTCGGTGCGCTAGGTATTCTTTCGCCGCTGGTGCGTTGCCTGCTTGCCCATTTGTAAAATGGGGTTATATATATATATATGTATAATATATAAAGCTTTTCTTTGTACGCAGCCGTGTAGTTTATTTCTCAATCGATTTGCTCAAATTTTGCTGTGTGAGTCACAAATTCTGTGCAGATGGTCCTTTCTTGGTCATCTTCTGCCCCCGAATTTATACAGAATGGTTTTTCCACATTCCTAGTGACCGGCTTTTTTAACTCTGACATCTATGCGCACTACGTCACTTCTTTTTGCGTAGCCTATTGTGGTGTCTGCAGCTAAACAGCAGAAAGCGATCAGAAGGCTTCCTTATCCAGACCTTTATTGGAGAGTTACCGTTCTTTACATTTGAGGAAAATGACCCAGTGTTTTAAACTTATACAATACTAGGAGGAACACAAAGAAACGTAGAAAACAAGCAGGGTTACTTTTCTTCCCAATTAAAAAAAAAAAAAGCAATTCGGAAGAAAGTATGGTTATCTTATCTATCTATCCTAATAGGAGCTATTTGCAGCAGAAAAAAAAATTGCAGTCACATATCAAAATAATAATGTGATTGTGATTTCCTACCGCTAAATGCCTAAATGAAATTCATTTCTTTTTTAGTGTCGGGAAAGGGGCAGGAGCAAGGAGTGGAGATTGAGAATCTGTACTCTCGAGCGGGCATTATGTTTTCCAAATGTAGTCTTCAAGAACTCAACATTGTTTACCGGTATTTCTGTGGGTTTTTTTTCAGGATAGTAGTGAGGGGTGTCTTCCCCTCCAGCCTTAATCTGGTTATTCCAGGATTCGGTACACAGTATTGTGCAAGAAATAAACGAAACACAAGTGGAAAAAGCACACACATTCTCTCTTACCTCCTCCCTCTCTGCTGACACTCAAACAGAATCGAAATTCTTGATCATGTGTTTAGCTGCTGGGAGTCACAAATGCATTGTATTGATACAGTATGAGGTTACTATTTTCCGTGCAAACAGTTCCTCGTAACTCGTAAGGTAAGAAAAAAATTAACATGATTTTTTTCCAGGTCATAACAAAATCAGAAAATTGGCAATGAGAAGGGGGAAAAGGGGTTAGATTTTAATTTTAATATGGCTATATCAGTCATCGGCGTAGACCAGTCATCGGCGTACTATACAGTTTTGGCCTCTAAACAGCAAAATTTCACGAATCTTTCGCTCAGCTGGGACAATACTCACTCCGTGCACCATATTTGTGTGATGACGTTACGTTTCCGTAGCACTAGCAGACGGTGACTGTTGTTTGTTTGCAGACGATAATATTATATTCTAGCGACAGCTAGGACGTTGCCGATCGCTGCGTTCGGTGAAAATTGAAAATATCTTTAAAACTAACGAATATTTGACGGCAAATTTCATATAAAGGGTAGAAAAATATCTATGTCATCTGTAGTAAATACCAGAACTTTACCTTGAATATCAAATTATTGCAATGAAACCATTGTTTTTCTACCCGTACCCTCCTACCGGACCCATGTTCTGCGCTCGGGGAGTGTCCGTCTCATCATAATTACGACGCCGTGTCTATCGGCCTTCGATTGGTACCTGAACATAACTTTGCAAATAATAGACACAATCAAGCAAAAACTGGCAAATGTGTCTAATTTTTATTGCATTTTATTATTTAGCAATCTAATCTAAATGCAACTCTGAACTGTATAGGGTGTTTCAGAATGCTGCTCGCTCAAACAGAATCCCCCACGCAATCTATTTTTAGCGTCGCCGTCCCAAACAGCGGCTATAGTCCGTCCAACAATATAATATATGGTTTTCGTTTTTCGCGAACATCTCCGGTTTGCTTTGATCAATTCTTACCAAATTTTGCATTGCCTCCTGTTTCAGTTTGTCTTAACAAAGAACTATTTTTGACGGTTATAGAGATGAAAATATACAAGTTTTCTTCATATAATTATATAAAAAACTAGACCGAAAGGAAATCGCGAAGATAAGGTGGTTTACAGCTTCATGGAATGTGACGTGATGAAACGCAGGTTGCCTAAACGCAAACATATTTGATATGGATAATTGCATAGCATGTTTTAACAAAAGCTGTGTTTGAGTTGGTTTTGACTTGGGTAAATGGAATAGCTAAATATATAGCATTTAGTCGGTATGTGAATGATGTAATTTTGTTTGTTGTGAGGAATAGTTTTGATATGACTGTCCCGTTCGGCTGATTGGTCGTCTGGAATGCCTATCAAAAGAACTCAAAAAATTATAGACCACCTTGAATTTACCTTGATGGAAAGGTTGGTTCTGTCTGTAATAGAAACATGGTTAAATCTGGATTGTATGTGGTGAGTAAAGCTGCAACTACTTGGGAAAACCGGTCACAGGGTCCTGTTATCCTCCTCCCCAGTTTTATAATATATATGAGTAAATATGAACTTTGTGAGTGTCTGTCTAGTTTATGAACGTGAACTTCGAACTGAATTAGATACAGTACAAAGAACGAACAAGACGAATTGATGGCAGTGATGTTTCAAATCGAGAATGCAAAAATTTGCGCGAAGTTCAGCCTTTATGTTAGAGTACGTGGAAGAGATGGGGGGGAGGGGAGAGGTATAATCGGGGAATCGTGTATCACTGTAAATTGTTTGTGACTATTGTTGTGAGTATTTTATGCATGTAAAATGTAACTTGTCTGATCGCGAGCTTAGTATTTTGTCCTTGGTTAACGGTTGCTGTCTGCGATAAAACTAGCGCTTGTTTTGTCTAAAGAGCTAAACCACGGAATGTTGCACTGACCAAATTATTTGGACTTGCTTTTATGTGAACCTGCCGTGAAAAGAAGATTACTGTGAATACCGTAAAATTTCTGTTCTTTGAATCATCGTATTTCCTGAGTTTTTTATATACTTTAATGAAGAAAACTTTTTTATCTGTAACTGTCTACACGTATCTGTTAAGACAAATTGAAACAGGAGGCTACGCAAAATTTGGCAAAGATTGATCAAAGCAATCGGAGATGTTCGAGATAAACGAAAACCGTATAATGTTGGACGGACTATAGTAGTTACCTTCTTGCCTGAGTGAAAGGTCAGATCGGTGTTGTCTTCGATGTTCACCATTGTGTAACCTAGAATATTATTATAGACGATCGCTCAACCAGTGCCTTGGAACAAGTACCGTGCTTAGTATACTTGCCATCTGACACAGGAAAGAACATCATCAAGATCTGAGAGAGAATGTTTCTTCCTTTTCCGAAACCTTAGAAATTTCCGAAAAACGACTAATTTAAGACAATGCAGTCAAGAGGTTTTGATCTAACAGAACCCTTGCATTTCTCTTTCACACACGCTATATGGTTTAAAACTGGAAGAAGGTTCATCTTACAGAATTCCTGCTGACAAAAAAAGAAAATTGCCACGATTTACAATCAATCGTGTGGTTGATGGCTGCAGCAGAGAGTGTAATGAGTTTGGGAAAACTTTAAAAGTTATGCTGCATGTTCTTGCCTAAGCTAGACTGTAGACAAAGAGAATTATCAACACAGGCCTATAATTATATTGATAAAAATCACTCAGAAATGCTACATACCTATTCACAAATCCACAAATACACACATNCACACACACACACACACACACACACACACACACACACACACACACACACTCACACTCATATGCCCATACATATTACAGTAG
>JAWQUT010000800.1:483-11414 GCA_033807755.1 Ellobium chinense
GGGGGGGGGGTTAATTTAAGGGATGATTCTATGGACATATCATTTTGGGCTTAAATAGGTATGTCGTTATGGGCTTGACTAGATAATTTTATAGGGGGGNTAAGGCTTAAATGGATAGATTGGTATGAGGCATTTTTGGATATTCTGTTTGGGGGCTTCAGTTGTCTGGAGAAAACATTGCCTAACCTGAATTAAAAGTTGTTGTTGTTGTTGTTGTTTAGGAGCCTGACTAAAGTGATCATTCCTCAGAGGAGATGAACGATGTGGCGGGCGGAGATGTTGACGAAAATCATTCCAAGCTTTGGAACCATATATCGTGGCCAAATCTATCCAAGGCAAACGCCACGCTTCAGAAAAGAGGAGGGACACGCCGGTCATCAACCCATGGCTACCCATAAGGGTGGTACCCTGCCAGATCTTCCTCACTTCGACGTGTGGGGGTCCTTGGATGCAACAGGTAACTGGGCCAGGTAACTGGAGCAGTCTCCAAGTGGGTTCTTTGTGTCTGTTCTCAGTACAATGCTGGTGGAACGCTTCGAATGGAAGTTGTTGAGATTGGTGATGGCTCCTTCCGTAGGCGCATTCTGACTATTTCCATATGGTTTGAAACTTGAGCGTTGAATATGCATGTGGCTGAATCATACTATTATACACATTGACTGTGTCGATTTTATAACATACGTTCTTTTTGTAGTCGACCTCTTGTTACCGCTTAGGATAGTGAATGTTGTGTCGAAACTTACATCCTGCTGTACTGCCTGACTGGTATATGTTTGGTAGACATGGGAGAAAAACTTTGGGTGCTCAACTGGCCTGTGATCTATTTAAGTTAGCAGGAGGTAGATCTGGGTGGACAGCTTAAAAATCAGCACATTCTCTGATGGTTTACAGTGGATGCAGCCATCATAATTCTTTCTTTTTTAGATGTTGTCGGATGTACTGGCAGTTGGCTTTGAGTATTGTAACCATTGAGCGACATAACATTGCACATTATAATCAACTACTCCTTCTCTGTGTTGTTGGACGATGTTCCTGCAACTGGGGTATGAGAAAAGCTTTGCACATCAATGATCTAAATGTTTCTTATTTAGTAGGCAATGCAAAATATGACTCTTGTTTGAATGGAGGCCTTTTGTAGAACTTAACGCTGCAGGTCATACTCTCTTGTATAACTATAACAATATATAATTATGTATAAGCGTACACGTATCTCTGAAGGCAGCGCACGTTATAACCAACCTTCCGTACTCTGTGTTGTTGGACGATGTTCCGGCAACTGGCGTAAGAGAAAAGTTGTGCACTCTGATGGTCTGATGGTGTTATTCTAATTTCTGAGCACCATGAAATATAATGACAGTGCACAATATAAACAATCATCATCCATACTCTGTGTTGTTGGACAATATTCCGGCACCTGGGGTATGAGAATAACTGTGCACTCTAATGATCTCAGAGCAAAAACCGAAAAGCAGCAATAAATCTGAAAAGAGGTCATCCATACAGTCTTTCTTGGAATTTTGCTGCGAGTGGGAATTCAAGGGATCGTTGCAATGGCAATATTCAAAGATGGACCGATTAGTCTAGATGTCCTACAGTATCAAGAGTTGATACTACACAAGACACTCTCTAACCTAAGAGTATATCTTTACCTTGGTGGCTTGAAGTTGACACAATAATTGGTCGCTCCCGTTTTGTTAAACGGGGACTTCTTTTTTTTACTGCAGATCATATTATATCGTATAATCCAAAGCTATGAGATTAAGTCTGGCCAATGACCACCACAAAAACGAGCAGAAGGTATGTATTTCCCAGATAGGCTCATTAAGTAGATCATTTTCAGCCACATGCATAGCTCCAATACGCATCATTTCACCAGACCATATGTCTATAGTTAGAAACTGCGTCTTATGGTCGAGAACAGTGTCACAGCCCACCAGCCTGATAACTTTCAGTTGAAGTTTGCCATCGGCATTGTACTGAGTGCAGACACAAAGGCCACCTGGAGATTGTTCCAGGCCTGGTCCAGCCTGTTGTGTCCAAGACCCTCACACGGCGCAGTGGGGACGGTCTGGTAGGATATCACCTATAAGGGTAGTATGGGCTTGATGGGCTGGGTGTCTACTCGCTCTTTCTGAAGGTGGGTGTTTGTGGTGGGGTAGATGTGCCACATTTTCGGTATTAGTGCGTAGAGTTTGTCAGTTCTACTTTCATACATGCCCGCCTGTCTGTCAGTCTGTGTGAATGACTCTTCACCTATCTCGTCTCTTTTCCCCACTCCATTCCCGCCCAATTTATTCCACCCTCCCATTTCATTTCTCCCTACCCTACCCATCCTATCCCATATAATCCCATTCAACTTTATCCAACCGCACTGCATCCCGTCCCGTCCCATTCGACCTCTTCCAGCCATCCAATCCCACCCCTTTAACCCATCCTGTCTCACTCCTTCCATTCATCCAGCCATCACTCTATCCCGTCCTTCCAGTCCATTCCATCCCATCCCATCTCATCCCTTCCATACATTCCATCCAATCCAACCCCACCCCACCCCTTCCATCCATCCCATCCCTTTCATCCATCCAATCCCATCCCACTTTTTTTATTCATATCATCCCTTCCTTTCATCCATCCCATCCCACTTCTTCCATCCATCCTTCCCCAACGCTTCTGTCCATCCCATCCCACCTCTTCCATCCATTCCATCCATTCCATCCCATCCCACACCTTCCTTCCAGCCATCCCCTCTCATCCTACCCTTCCATCCCAACCCTTCCTACCTTTCCAGCCATCCCATCCCACCACTTGTATCCATCCCAACCCACCTCTTCTGGGCATCCCATCTCACTCTTTCATCCATCCCATTCCGCCCCTTCCATCCATCTCATCCCCCCATCCATACCTCTCATCCCATTTCTCCCATTCACCCCATTCCACTCTACCATCTATCGGCTCATCTTCCATTCCATCCATACCATTTTATCCATCTCCTGCGTCCAAACTTTTGCTTCTTTTGAGGCAACGTAGTCATTCACGTTACTGTTGCACAAATTATAATTCAATTCTCCCCTGTGACTGTCTTTATTGCTAATGCTTTCCATTCCTCTTCTTGCCTTCCTTTTCTTCCCCTCGTTCTTACATTTCTTTTCAGGCGCCTCTTCTCTTCTGCCTCTTTTCTTCCACCCTTTCTCTTCCATTCTTCAACTTCTGTTTATATCGGACTTTTCCTTTCTATCAACACATTTTCCAGCTGTTCGTTTCTCGTACTTATGCTCCTTCGCTCCCACCTTTTCCTGCTTCTTCTTCCTTTCTTTCATCTTCCTCCAACTCTATTCTTGTCTCCATCATAGTCCCAAAACCTGGAGCAAGGCAAGAATAAAGCAAAGACATGTAGATACAAGCCCACTGAAATAGTACTTGGACAAGGAGAAAATCCTACTTCCATTGAAATTAACTTCAGGCAATGTTACAACACAAAGGATCATGCCACTTATCTGCCTTAAGTACTTGTGATTGCCTATCTACACAACAGACGAGCAAGTGTCATGAAGAGCCAGCAAAGAAGTAGAGAAGTTAATATGTGACATAGAAGACCGCACGAAAAAATCCTGTCACCTACACTCAACTCTTTCATCTCCAGCTTGCCTTAGGCTCCATAACTTTATTGTGCCAACGTGACGTTGCACCTGTACTGCAGCGTTCATCTTTATCTGAGGCGGAAAACCTAAGCCATCATCCAACCACTGAAAGAAATAGGAACATCAGAATCTTGCGGTAGTCAGGAAAATATAATGTGTAGAGTAGATATTTGACAAATACATTTCCTACCTACCTTCAGTAGGACGGGACATCTTGCAAGAAATGGGCTATACCACAGCAATTTCATGTATCAAGCGAAGCGACAAGACTTGGAGGCAGCACGTCCTGGGTAGAGAGAGAACAACAGTAAATACCACAAGAAATGAAGTTAATGGTATTTAATATTATGCTTTATAGAGTTCACGTATTCAAGCTGTCCAGAAATCACCCACAGTAACATCTCAACATGGCAGACCCTGGTGCAGATGCACTGGCTATCGATAACTCTTCTGTCATCGCTGCATCATGGTCAGATGCAAATCTGCCGTTATATTTTTGGAACACTATTAAGTAACAAACAAACAAACAAACAAAATTAAGATGACATACATACCCCTCTTCATGTCGTTCATTCGTTCATTCGTTTTTCTGAAGTTTGTTCTGTCAATGACGCTACTGTCCCCGTGTTTGATCAATACAGTTAGGCAGGATTACCATGTCCGTCCGAGATAAAAAAAAAAATGCACCTGGCATTTTAAGATTCTATACCATAACACGCTTTAACAAAGTCAAAGTGTCAAGTTGAAATCAATTACAATTTCTGTTCATTGCCATTTAAATATTAAAATTCAAGTCTCATTTCACCACCCTGAATCATCAAGAATGTATGAAACTACATGATATGGCATAAAATTCAAGGATAAGCTGCGATCTGACTCTCTCTGAAAGGACTGATGGTTTTGTACGAAAGTATACATAATCTGTACTAAATGTACGTCTCACCTTGAAACGCGTCACATGATAAAAGCTGTGGGAATTTACTAGAGAGTTAGCAGTGAAATTAACATTAGTTACTAGTTCTAATAAACTGAATGTACTCTTTTATAGTTTCCTTGTACCCTTAACAGGGTTAATGCCCCACAATGTTTCATCTGTTCTTTGTTATGCAGATGCGTTTTATATGAAGACTATACAATCAGATTATTGTCAATGTCAATGTGGATTCCACCCGAACCGCTTGTCAGGATGAGACTTAAACATCATCCAACAACGTGGTAAAGCTTTGTCTACACATCCGTCAGAATTTGCCATGTCGTGCCGTATCCGGAGCCGGTGAATGAGAGCCTTAAGATACAAGTAGAATCTCAAGTGTACAAGTATTTTTTGTTCTGCAGTCTGAAATCCCATGCAAATAGTCACTCCAGAGATGGGCTCTTCTTTTGTCTCCTCACATGCGCTACATTTTCACTGGTTAATTTACGTAGGCATTCATCTTGACATGTATAAATATCATTTCAGAATGGCAGGAGTCAGGCACTACGATCAGCTGCAATCTGACTCTCTCTTCGAAATTTGTCTTAAAGCCTGTCAAAATGAAGCTTAAGTCGCCGTTTGACAAGATCACTTTGATGGTATGATATAAGAGCTTAAGTGGGCTTTTCATAAAGTGAAAAAAAAACTGTTGACCTAGCATTTTCTGATCCGGGATATTGTTATCTGAAGAGCAGAGGGTCGCGCACATGCAATGGAAACTATTCTGAGAAAACCGTTTATTGAAGAGCATATTTTCACTATGCAAGTCATCTATTCTGCTTCAGGAAAAAAAAATCTTGTTAGTTGCCTGTCAGCCCTAAAATTGATTATTTTCTATGTAGAAATGAATTCACTTTCGATTTCTGCAAAATATTTAAATATTGGATAACCTATTTCAGAGCCTTGCGCAGATCGCATGTTAACGACAGAGGCCTCACTTTGACTGGTTCAAAGACATAATATTATATTCTGTGGGTCATATACATAATAATGTTATAATAACATTGCGGTTTATAAGTCTCTATGCAATCTCATGCCCGCTCATACGACTTCACATTATTATTATTACCTCAGCAGGCCTGATCACTTTAAGAATTTCTCAGTTCCCTGGGGAGCGTACAGTGCCGCTGCTATTCACAGGTGCTGATCACTAGCATTCTGACAATATCTTCCACTCTTTTACAGATGGGTAGACTGAGGAAAATGTGGATGAAATGATTTCCCCAGCACTTATAATATGGAATCATGGAATCGAACCTAAGACCTTTAGATCTTGAGTCTAACGTCTTAACCTTCCAGTCACGCTGCTCCATGTGGTTTATCTCATAGGATGGATATTGACCAGCTTCTGTAGGGTATACTGTATGATATATAACAGATCAATCCTCTATGCAGGATGGCTGTAAACCCAAGGAAATCCAATTCGATCAGCTGGACACTGGATGCAGACTCGCCGAATATACCTCACAAGAAGATTCAAGGATGTATACAAAATGCGACATTTGACTGAGAAGCAGTTGCTGAGGATCGTGACACCTAATGGCAGACTGTATGCAGAGGAGTTAGAGTGTCATGAATCTTTTACGTAAGTTAATTACTAATATATACGTGAAAGGAAGGGCCATAGTGGTAGTGATGGTTTTGTTGACAGTGGTGGTGGTGGTGGTGGTAATGGTGATGATGATGTGCTGTTCATCATATGTGTTTCTATTCGGCCACTATTTTAACAGTGAAAAGGGTATAAAAAGGATTAAAATCGAGCACTCCAATGTTAGCATTTCGTCCCGTTCTTTTTGGGTGTTTACTTTTGTTCAAGATTTTGTAAAGTGCTAGATAAATGTTTTCTAAATCACTGATGATAACGAGTATGATAATGTTGATAATGCAAAGATTATGCGCCCAGCGATGGGATATTGACGGAGTGTGTATTGTTCGAGAATGATCTTCACGGAAATACAGGATAGTTCTAATGGAGTTCAGTACATCTGAGAACCGGCTCATAATCAATCAGTGTTCAAGGCATATCGACAGTATACTTGGCACATTTAGGAATGTTCGGGATATATATATATATATACTAAAAATATTCAAATCTTAACCCAACTCCCTGATTATAAATTGTAGCAAACATAATTTCTATTTGTCAGAAATGAGACTGGTGGTAATCTAATAAAGGCGAGAACATTACACTGTCTACATGTGTGTATTAGAAATTATGCATTGACTCATAAAATTTATAATAATACCATTATCCTGTAAATCATCTGCGATGACATGGGTTCACATTGAATCATTTATATTTTTGTTCCCAATACAGGGGAATCATGCAGTGGAATTCCAGATGGAATTTACGGGTTCCTCATGCAGCTCGGGCCAATTCATTTGAGGAACTCCTGAAAAGTCCTCGCGAAGGAAAATTCGTGGATCTGCTGCAAATGGGTAAGCGCACATTTTGAGATGCAATTCTTCGGCTGCTTCCAAGAATATTACCTTCCTGCCCTTCTTCCTTACCACCCACCCGCTACCCACCCCTCCCTTGCATTTCTCTCTCGTAACCCTATGGAAGATGTTAGACCACAGCAGCAGCTTGGACTGTCGTGAATGTTGTCTCGTCTGCCGCTCCCCGGCTGCTGTTTCTCCATCTCCCTGACTGTTATTCCTCTACCTTTTAGACTGTTTGTCACCTAACAGAAAGTTTTCCTTTACCCCCTGGATTGATGTCTCTCCTCTTCGTATCGTGATATGCCTCCACCTCCCAGCCTGTTATCACTTCATATATCAAACAGCTGTCTGTCTAACCCACAGACTGCTGTCCGTCCATTCCCTGGACTGCGGGCCCTCCACTTCCTAAACTGCTGTCCATCCACCTCATAGAAGATTGTAGCACTCGACCCGTATCATTAGTTGGGTAATTCTGTGTCTGAAATTTTAGCCTAATAGTGAAAACCTATGGTAAAATCACCAGTTTTCCAAAATGCCAAATAACGCCGCATGGAGCCTTGATCTGTGGCTGCAGGGGATGGGACGTAAAGAGAGGAAAAGAAGAAGAAGACTTCCCTCAGTGCAGGACTAGACATCTATATACATTGAACAAAGCATTAAAGGTCCGTGAAGAGTTGGGTAGCTGGTGCAAGGAGTTGGGTAGCTGGTGAAAGGGAGATAATTCTCTCGCTCAATAATTATTTCCATAGTTACTTCCCCTAACTCCTGGAGGTCTTTGGAACCTTTTGTTTTTTTTCTTGTTTTGACCCTGTTAACGTTTTGTGTTATTCTACATATACCACTGTGATTTCGGGACATTTCTTCCAAGGAGGTTAAAGTACTTATATTTGCCCGATGTTTTAACGGGAAGAAAAAGTGTGGTCAACGCCCCAAATTGTTCACAATTTAATCTCTTCCGAAAAAGGTCACCTCGAATTCTGATTTGGTCCCCAATTTTTCAGTTATCTGGTTTTGACCGCGTGCGAATACATAGGCCTAAACACTTAATTTTTTTTTTTTATCTAGAAGGCTCATATAGTACTTGGAACTTTAAAATTGAATTATCTATTTAGACCACAGGTCACTTTTCATATTAATACACCCTCATACTGGATGGCAGGGCCTTAAAAAAAGGGGGGTTTTATATATTAGCTAATTAATTAGGTTGTACAGAATGAGTGATTTGCTTGCCCGTCTAAAAAGTATCACAGACCTTAACCCCTCCCCACATTGAAAATTATTTCTACAAATGTTTTGAGTAGTTAGTAGTGATGCATTCTCTATTGTTGAAGTGTCTCTTTCTTGCTTCTTATTCCTGTGGTGAGGTATATTTGCAGAGGCACACAGAACATTTTTAATAGTTTGATCCACTGAGATGAACTGGATGAGGTATTGATAGCATTTGTTGGTTGCGTGGAGCAATATGCAACTATCAGCTGTCAAGCACATTCATTGCCCTACAAAATGGTGCCAGTGTTGCTGAAATATATGTCTTAGATAATTATTGTGGCTCAGTTTAGAGTTTGATACCTGTCAAAATAGCCAGTTCTCTTGATGACATACCCTATACTACTTTGAAACATCCGGTGAATCTACAGTTCAACCCTAAAATGTTGCCAAAGTAGTCTATTTAGAGAGGAACTAATAGGGAATGGTCAGAGGGAAGTGACTTTGGGAGTGATATGGGAGGGAAGGGGAAAAGTGACCACCTCTTTGCTGGTCATTGTGTCCATGTAAACACCTTGAAAGAGATGTGTAAATCATTTTGGTCCTTTGTCCCCTTTTTCTTCTCCTTGAAAGTAGTACTAACCTCCATGGGCAAAAATTCCGACATCACAGTAGTACAACATGTAGAATAACACATTTAATTCATAAGGTCGAAAGAAAAAAAAATGATAGGTGCCAGTAACTTTGTCCCTTCATCTTCTAACTTGTTTTCCCTCAGCCTCAACGAGTGTTGCTTTCCTTTTTTTTTCCAGCTGACGCAGACTTTATTGAGAACTGACCGGACAGTAAATGCTGATGCATATGATGCACTCATACTGCTCCTGTTTCTGTCGTTGGTCCTTGTAAGCATAAACTGGCAGGGGTGACAGCGCTTATATATAAGTAACGTCGAACTTCAGTCCTGAGAATCAAGTGTTCAACGAACCAGGTCTTCTGTACCGTTGTTATAGGTAAGTCATAGAATACCTTTTCTGTTTTACAAAAATTACCGACATTTGTTTCAATTGGCCGGACAGATTCACAAGTCTTTTAAAGCTAAATTTGTTAGTTTTAGAATCAAGTTGCTACAATCCAAGCTTTGTTTTCTGTCCGAACACACTTGAACCAATAGTATTTCGATATCTTGAGAAGTTATTGGACTATTTGTATTTTATGTCCCAGGAACTGGGTTAGTGTAGAGATCCCACAGTTTTGTTGCATATTTTATCACATAGATCTACATTTTAATAGCCGCTCATAAAAGGATAGTCTGCTGATGTTAATATCGCGATAATTGTGTGTGTGTGTGTGTGTGTGTCTGCCTGTGTGTCTGTCTGTGTGTCTCTCTCTCTCTCTCTCTCTCTCTCTCTCTCTCTCTCTCTCTCTCTCTATCTATCTATCTATATATATCTATCTATATATATATCCAATAAAATCAGACATTTTTGTCATAAAATACATTTTCTGCACATTTAATGAGAACAACTGCCACGTATCTATCTCTGCCGGGGTTACACAGGTAATTCTAACAATCGTGATGTGGACACCGTCAGCATATAGCAACACTCCGCGATTTCGATCTAATATGTAAAAAGTTTACATCTGAAACTTACTTCATGTGAGTGTGAAGCTGAGAGAGAGAGAGAGAGAGCGAGAGAGAGAGAGAGAGGAGAGAGAGAGAGAGGAGGGGAAAGAAANTGTGAATTGCTTGTTAAAAATATTGTTATTATTTTGCTCATTTACAACAGATAGTTGTCTAAGCTCAGTAAACCTATTATTGTTGTTGTTATTGTTAAAATCTACATCAAATCTCCGCATTAAATGACTAAGCGCCATGGCAGTTTACTGGATCTTTGGAGACTGAGCGCATACGGCTTGTCCTTAATACAAGACAGCTGAACCGTTACTTAAACTCCATGATTTAATTCAGGAGAGGCACTACCCTTTACTAAAGACTGTCATGAACATAACTTGGAGTGAAACGTATGTTTCATACGTACATTGGATTTCTATGCAATATTATATTCCAAGGTGCTGAATGCTGCATTCATCTCCATCAGAGGTGATGATCTTAGAACAAGTGTCAATAGCGAAGGCACCAGTTGTTCGACACCAGCTTTCACCCACATCTCTTAGATACCTTTATGCATGATCCTGTGGAGGCTTTTTTGACATTTCTGTCTTGACGCAGAATTATCAGAAATTGGCAAAACCTTTTAATATTAAATAGAATAACTTTTTATCTAGACAGAAAATCTGCAAACGCCTCCATATATTCTTGCATAAAGCTGTCTGAGAGACTTAGATGAAATCTAGTGCCGATCAACTGGGGCCATCGCAAATGAAAGTTGTCCTAAGATCATCACTCTTGAGGGAGAAAAATTCACCATTCAGCACCTTGGGGTGCAAGTTTTAATAGAAATCCACTGCATTCATAGTGATAAGTTGCACACCATGTTCTGTGCGTTACAACCTCTGGAAATGATTAGTGCTTTCCCTTAAGTTAAATACTAAAAAAGTAACAACGCTAGACACACTAGGTAATATGCTATTAAAAGTTTCCGCGACAAAGTTTTGGCGTCCCCCGAGGTGGGAGAGGGTGGGGTGGCCTAGGATACAACCTAAATTTGCTTTAC
>JAWQUT010000800.1:16571-49071 GCA_033807755.1 Ellobium chinense
AGAGATGGGAGTGGAAGGAAGAGTGTACTGTAAAAAGGTTTTATTGTGGCTGCAGAAGTGACCATCATGAAAAAAAACATAGCTTTTGTTCCCTGTGACACCAAGAAGTGCAAATGGAGCGAAGGGACATTTTTTTAAAGTCCTAAGGGTATAAAGCAAATTTCCTCATTAGGCGTAGAAAATATGTCGAGTATAGCAAATGAAAGGGCCAAAAATGTTCGCTGGACATTCATTTGATGCTGGCATTGCCCGGCACAATAGGGGTAAATTTAGATTCTGAAAAAAACCTTCATGATAGTTGATACCAGCCTCCGAATTTGCATGAAATTAAAAGACGAAATTGGATCACAGCCACAACAGTTCAGTAGTTTCGCTCAGAACTCGAAACTCTTCACATTTTGAAAATTTCACCGGTGAAATCAAGCACAAACAGAAACAAAAATTACAAGCCATAATGCATTGTCCATATCGTTAGTAGACTAGTTAGAGTGGTTTTTCGCGAAAGGTCGGAAATTGTCTTTCGCCACGATCTAATTTTCGCGAGCTGAAGCTCCGCACAACGGTTTTCTCACATGTGTATCAGGGTCTAAGGTAACCCAAAGTGACGTTAAACTAAGTATTTATCATTTTTAAAAAAAATATATTTGACATAATCTTACCTTCCAGGAAGCAACTTTAGTTCAGACTGATGAAAAAACATGCTAAATAATAGGCCTACATAATAATGTCTAGATAATGAGGTTAATAGCATCTACGATTCCCGAATTTACTACATGTTGTAAGAACATTATAGGCTATATTTGGCGAGAAGTAGACTAATCTTCACGGATCACCAGTATGGCTGAACTCTGAAACTCGCGAAAGTTAGATTGTCGTGGGGAAAATAGTTCTACAGCACTATTTAAGACCATTATGCAATCCATAAACGATCATTTAAGATGAAATAATTTTGATTTTGTGCGATGTTTTTCATTTCTTATTGAAACGAGAGCATAAGCATAAGTAAAACTTGACCTCAGAGGCCACCTACCTAGATGTAAGGGAAGGATAGAAAGACATAGCCAGCGCAATACTCATCACATATGGAGATTTTACTAACGGTTCTACTGTGAAACGGGAATCTTCCAAAGAAGAGTATGAGTGATGTTCTCAATCTCATATGTAACACTTTAAATTTTAAAAGCTTTTCTGTAAAATGGCATTTTTTAACCAGGGAAAGGGAGGGGAGAGGGGGGAATTCCTGGCTCAGGTGTAGGGAACGTTTGGCCCATTTTTCGGCTATAAGTTTATTCAAATTTTCTAAGTAACTATTTTAAAGCATTCATAGTTTCCGCTGTGCTATTACTAATAGTCTAAATGTGGAAAAAAAAAAAAAAAGCTAAAATCATAAACAAACAGTTCATTAACCAATTTCTAAAAATCTTTCTGCACCAAAGTCAGATTTGAGTGAAGCTGAAATGAACTTGGAATGAAAACAACATTGAAATTTACTGAGACTTAAAAACAACAAAAAAGGGTACAGGTGCACATATTATTATGAGAATGGTGTATCTTGCTCAGAGCTTTCGATTGGTGCAATGGAAAGAAAAAAACTCGAAAATGAAGAAAGTTTGAGTCTTAGGCAAAGGTATACGAACGGCATGAAAGTCCATTTTCCAAACTTTTATCATAATAAATTTGAACAAAATGGTTGTAACTGTGAGGACGTGCCAATGATTAAATTTTAACAATACGTCCTGTAAAAGCTGAAATGACAACCAAATATGCTGGACAGTTGTTTGGGATGTACGTCACATATTTGCTTTTGGTGAAGGTCACCAAAAAAAAAACCTGATTATCAGTCGCGGTACCGATGTAGGCATGAATTTCGACTTCTGATTTTGGTGTTTCGTATATTATATTATCATTATTATTATACATTATCATATTATCATTTTGCTACATTGACAAACTTACGTCCTTCTATTCATCTCTCTCTCTCTCGCTCGCTCTCTCTCTCGCTCGCTCTCTCTCTCGCTCTCTCTCTCTCGCTCGCTCTTTCTCTCTCTCGCTCTTTCTCTCTCTCTCTCTCTCGCTCTCTCTCTCTCGCTTTCTCTCTCTCTCTCTTTCTCTCTCTCTCTCTCTCTCTTTCTCTCTCTCATTTGCATATAAGCACACACGCCCATCCATGACAATAACACATTTATAAACGTCATCCTGGATTTCTCACCTGGCAATACAAACAAAGCCTCGAGCGAACACAGGGCAAAAGGAGCAGAAATAAGTCAGAGACCATGTTTCAAATTAAGTTCTGAACTGAACAATTATTTTGATGCAGACCTGCAAGTCTACGGTATGTTAATTCCCAGAACACACACACTGATCTGGCCAGTGTCCTACATTATCTGGGAATATGTTTGTCTGTATAGGTTGCAGGAGTCAAACTGTAAAAGTATCTTCGAGCCATTTAATTTAATGTTCTCCTCGAACCACAGGAACATTCCTAGGTGACCAAGGGCAGTCCGCAGGTCTGGTACCACCACTGTGCTCAAATTACATTGAGGGCCCTTCATTTAGATTTTTCACGTTTTTCAGTTGGTCTTATTTTGCAGACCACAAGCTCTCACAAATGAAATCCGTTGACGCCATTGGGAAACATGCCTGCAACAAATATTTTTTTTTTTTTTTACAAATTCAAGACTGAATTTCATCACATTTGCTATGTGGTATCGTGTTATATACGATTTAGACTTCGTTATTATTAACTCTGATAGTCCAATATTTATTTTTTTGTTGACTTTTTAGGCTCCTGTAACCTTAATAGCACCCGTATGAAACAAACATCGCTTGCCCACCAACGAAAAGTCTGAATTTTACCCAAGTGTGATCAAGTCGTCTCTCACATTTATTTAATCCCATGTTCCTGAAACATTCCGGTCTTATAGTCGTCCGTAATGGGGTTTAAATCACTACATCCAAAAGTAGCTTGCGGCGCTTAAAGGTACAGCATCATATTTGCAGGGTTTGAGACTTAAAGAAAAATCATTGACGAACGATTTAAAAACAAAATACACATTTACAAATCCCTACGGAAGGGGTAAAAACGTTACCCCAGAGGTTGTTTTATGCCCATTTAAATGCTTACACTTACAATGAAAATTTTCCTTTGAAACTTTCAGTATCCCTCAAAAAAATCAATTTGACAAATGTCTATTCTAAATTTATTACAAATGATTTCGCATTGCATTGACCAATGGTCATTTCTTTACACCCCCTATTTTGAAGGGAGGGTGGTAACTTTGTTACCCCACATCCAAAAGAGAAAGAAAACGTATCTAGTCTTATCCGTACAGAGGGGGTACAAAAGTTACCCCACATCCCAAAGAGACGGAAAAACCTATTTTGGTCTTTTCCGTACGTTGGGGGGTAACAAAGACACCCCATGGTATGATTCAACACTCTGGCATGAAACGATAATCGAATTACTTTCCAAGATGGAGTCTTTACTTCGGAAGCTTTTGAAGACAAGAAGTAAAGACTGTCTTACTGTCTACTTGCTTGCCTGCTTCTCTGTCTATTTGTATGCCTACCTGCCTCTGTCTATCTATTAATGTGTCTACTTGCTTGTTTGTCTGCCTGCCTAGCTGTTTGTCTGTCAGTCATTTGGTCAATCAGTCAGTCACTCAGTCACTCGGTCAAGTTTTACACTCTAGGGTGACAAGAAGCTGCCACAGGCTTTTGGTACCTATTAGAGGAACAAATCACTCATTTTGTGGAATCCAATAAATCCGCTAATATATTATAAAATCCCCCCGTTTTGGGACCCTGCCAGCCAGTGTCAGGGTGTAGAAATATGTAAAATGACCTGTGATCTAAATGAAACATTCAATTTTAAAGTTTCAGGTACAATTTGAGCCTTCTAGATAAAAAAAATAAAGTGTGTAGGCCGATGTATTCGTAGGCGGTCAAAACCAGCCAAATGAAAAACAGGACCAAATCAGAAATCGGGGTGATCTTTTTCGAAAAGAGATTTGTGAAAAATTTTGAGCGTTGACCCTCCTTTTTCTTCCTGTTAAAAGATCGGGCAAAAGAAGTACTTAAACCTTAATGAAAGAAATAGGGCCAAGAAAAAACAATAGGTTCCAAAGACCCACTGTGAAATTGCTATGCAAAGGGACACTACCAAGTCTTATAATCCAGAAAACCAAATATTATAGCGATTGTTTCCCCTTGCACGAGTACCGTATTGATTATCTTTTACAATATTAATGTCACTGTATGTTTAATAATGTTTTGGATCTGAAAGTGTGAGGATGCAGATTTTTTTTTCCCTCCATTGTTGGCGATGTAAGCTTTTACACTCTTCACCGACTTAGGCTGTAAATGCAGTGCCTTCCCTTTCTCCTGGTGATTTTGGGAGAGTAGAAATCGAGCTGGATAGGTCGCAATAGGATTGTACCTGTTTCACTTTCCATTCGGGATCCACATTCCAAGATGGATGCGCTGTGTATGTTGGCGATACAGCTCTTGTTGCTCTTCTTGTTAAATAAAAGACGCCATTGCAGAAGACAGAATTATTGGGTCAAAAGTCTATTTCAGAAAAGGAAAGGCTATGGCGAATATCATCATTTGCTTAGTGAAGTTTTAAGTGATGGAGACAAATGTGTCTCTCATTTTAATTTTAAGGATCAAGCCACCAACATTTCGTTTGTTTCTAGAATAGTTTTCTGCTGTTTTATCGTACAAGACAGGTCGCTTTTGCAGCAACCAACGTTTCCTCCATCTTGTCTCCCATCGCAACACATAGTGGGGTGTGCTGCGAGGTTACACGCTGCCTCCGCTAGGTCTTGATCTAAGCTTGACCACTTGATTTGTTATGGCAAAAACGATAGAAATTTTATTGCAGCACTAAAACTCAAATCTTCACGGGACAGTTGTGAAAGTGAGGGAAAAGTGTATGGGTGCCACTCCGTTGCTGACTAGAGATTATTTAGATCTCCTGCCACAGTTTCACAGTGAAAGCAGGTTTTTCATAAAGAAAACGAGAGGAATGAGAAGGCACTATGTTTGCAGCCTTATCCAGGTGTCCTGAGCCATTATATCCACCATTCATATTGTTTAGTTATTCCTTTAGATTTTGATACATGAAAATGTGTCCCATGAATAATTCGATTTTTGAGAATTTTGCCAGCAAATGGGGCAACCGAAGACTTCAGACCTTTTCACATTGTAAATAGACTACTAATGTAAACAGGATAACCATACGTAACTAGCAACAATCAATTTACTCTTGAGTGGCAAAACACCACCTATTCTACAAAAGTAGTTGCATCCATCTAAGCCAATAAATGAAATCCCTTCTCCCTTCCTCCTTCCCGTGGCCAAATTTCTGGTTTTATAGACATTATTTAAAAATGCATCAAGTCTAATAGCAGATACGTCATATTCTTTATATCTGAAATGTGTTACAACTTCAATCAACGGCACTTGAATAATATGTAGTTGGAGTACTATGTTTTGATTTATGAGTGGCTCAAGATGAAGCAAGTACAGTGAAGCCTTGACCTACAAAAAGACTGCAGTCACGAAATTCTAAACATCTTCAAAGCCAGTAGTCCAAAATGGCAAGAAGGAAGTAAAGATCATTGCAATGTATTATAATCGTCATTTATTACCTGTCTTAATGCAAGATTATGAAAAGTTGGCATCACACGTCGATGTTAACCCTCTAGTGCCCAGCCCTATTTACAGTGGCACAAAAAGTCCGAGCTCCAGTTTTTGGATCACTTCTGGATCCACTATGCTGAAACAAGCATCAAAATGATAATAATAATAATGCGGTTAATAAGTCTCATATCCAGGCTAATGCCCGCTCATGTGACTTCACACTATTATGGTGGGATGATGATCTTAGTTTGCTTTTTCTTTGTTCCACGAAATGTATCAGATCTGATACACGCTGGGCACTAGGCCTATCTGGATAGAAAGTCCGAAAAGGGCTTCCATAGGATCATGCACGGGTGAAATTCGGTGTCAAATTGCTGGTGCTGTCGCAGATTACTGTTGTTCTAAGATCAGTTTCTTGAGGAAGAAGAAAATCCACCATTCAACATTTTGATACACAATTTTGTTTAAGAAGCCAGTGCATTTATGGCGGTTAGCTGCCCAATATTATCTCTGAATCTGGTGAGCGAATTTTGGAGATTGAATAGCAAATGTTTTTACATTCGTTACATCCCTTCCCTCGTCCAAAGAAACGAGGTCACACCATGCCTATATTCAACGAACATGGTCTGTGGTGCTATTGAGGGAGAGTTGTGATTCTCGAGTAACTTCAACGGTGATGTTTAAATTTATTTCAGACTGTTACGATTAGGTGAAGTCGACTGAAATTTCCTTTCTTCCTCGCCCCTTCTCCCACTCATAAAGTCAATACAAGTGGAATGACATGACTGATTCGTCCTCTCTACTCTCTCCCCCTCCACCCCCTACCCTCCACCCTCTCCCACCCAGCCACAATTCCACACTTACAATACCTCTATCCTCCCCAAACCTCCCTTTTCACAATTCAGACGGTTTCAGTCAACACTGATGACGCTCGCTTCTGGCTTAGCGTCATCAGCTCTCGCTTCCGAAAGTAAAAGATACATCAGCCAATAAAAGTCACAGTAAGTATATATCAGCCAATCATATTCCAGAGACAACAGAAAATTTGATATCAATAACATTAACAATAACAATACGTTTATTGAGCTCAGACAACTATCTGTTGTAAAAGAGCAAAATAACAATATTTTTAACAAGCAATTCACATTCTGCATTATTGTTGTAGTTGTGGCGTGCAATGCGCGGACGACCGTGAACAATTGAGAATGGTCTATTCGCTACATCCTCCACACACTTTGCAAATGGGTACGAGTAATGAGGTATAATAGTATTCTTTACTTTCCCTATTATCGGCAGCCAAAAATCACAGGCTTTAAATGAAATTCTGCAATACGATATCACAATCTAAACCCGTTTCTAGGTAAGATAATCTAACTCCGCACTGTAACTTAATATTGTCTGTAAGCTTATCGTTCTGTAATTATGCGAGTACGAAAAAAAAATCCAACAGTTTTAAAAACGATTTGTTTCTCGTTACATAAAATGTTAAGCCAATCTTTGAGCTTTTAACTCGCCATTCCGAAATAATTCTACTGAATTTATTTCAAGCTTCTCCTTTATGTACTGTTACTCCCTCATTTCATTGTCTAAAATATTAATTTCCTTCTCTGTTTCCGAGCATATCTTTCTAATAGTGTCATAATAGTCCTGACTTCCTGCAGAAAGTCGACCTTTTATTTTCGTTTCCCAAATCCTCCGCGAACTCCTAACTTCATTTCGAAGGTAATCTTTTCTGACCAAATCTTCATTCCTGTCGTCATCCAAATAACGTAGTGTGTTCTTTCGGCTGTAGTGTCTCGATTCAGGCAGTTTTGTGGAAAGCACTTCCAAAATACAGTAGTCTTGTAGAGGCGCCCACGTGTAACCAGGTGGCAAGCTAGTAGCATTACTTTTGGATTTGTATGTTATTTTCTGAGTTACTTCCGTACTTTACTTTAAGCTATTTAGAAAATTTAATGAGTAGAGTATGAATGAAATGTCTGAAGGTGGATCACGTGGGGCACAGTATGCTAGAGACTCTTTCATGTTTGTAAAATTATGGACGTTTGTCACTGACCAAGTGCCTAATAAACGTGAACTTGAAACTTAGTATTACAATCATCATCAATAAGGGGGAGGCTTATGACCCCGATTTGATAAGTTTTCAGGAAGCTGTTTCACATTATCTAGGGAAGTGTGTCACCGGGGATTTTACCAAATTACTGTGAAAGGTCAACTGTGAGAAGAAGGGCCAAAAAAGTCTACAACAGAAAATGTCCCTGCCGGGAATCGAACTAATCTCTCAGCTTGCAAATTTGAATGTGCTACCACTACACCACAGGGGCGCTAACTTAATCCTTAAGTTCCCTAACATCCACGTGTGAGCCTAGTGTTCACCCGTGACCCTTACACTCTTGCCGAATGCTCAAGCAAATCTGCAAATTTTCAACAGCAAATACAGCAGAAGCATTG
Organism: Ellobium chinense; assembly: GCA_033807755.1. Classification (NCBI taxonomy): domain Eukaryota; kingdom Metazoa; phylum Mollusca; class Gastropoda; order Ellobiida; family Ellobiidae; genus Ellobium; species Ellobium chinense. Next base: position 24,669 of record JAWQUT010000800.1, read on the forward strand.
TAAAATGACCTCCATTCGTTCTCTCTTAAGACGACCCCCACAAACAAGTAATCACCTAGACAGGTCGTGTAAAACAATTTTTTTTGGTTGAAGTTGTAATTTTATAAAAATGTTTTCAAATCGGTATATATATATTAAGCGGCAGGCTTGGAGCTGTATTCCACCACATTAAAAATACAAATTGTTTAATACAATGACGACAGTTAAAACGGAAACGGTTAAACCGAAAGTACCGTGTAAACGAAAAGAAACGAGAAGCTCCATCCTATTTTCCTTCATTCAGGCTTCTATGTCTAAACCTAAATTCTGTTTAAACTGAACATGTGGCTTTGTCTCCTAGATTTCGTTTTAACCGTTGTCTACTGTACTAGATCTAGAAAGAAATCCATTTTAAACACATGAATGGTCACAAACCGACTGAATAGCTCTTATGAGGTTCAGATAAGCCTTATACAGTGTTTTTCCTCATATTTTATACTTATTTGGCAAATGAGGAGAAAGGATGGTACTACAATGGTAGTGTCACGTTAGGCAGATGGTTGTCACACGGAGGTCAGATAGACAAGAATTACTAGCGGTCGTTTCTGGAGTCAGTCGTCACAGCAGCTGGTTGCGATAGAATATACACTAGGATCGATTTTACGTTACCAGCGACGTCACGACGATCTTCGATTAGCAGACCAGTTATAATTGACAGATGGTGTACCTCGCCACTGTTTCAAAGCCAAACAAACACCATGAAGATAATAAAATTATTCACAGCCCCAATCGTTTCTGGGACGAAGGGGCGAGATGGCCATACTGGAAGCAATAGAGACTACAAGCTCCTCTGTATGTATGTGCATTAATATGTCTTGGATACATACGTGAAATCTAGTAGTAAAGAAAAAAACGTTGAGAAAAATATTTTCTTAGGTCGACACCCACCATATGAACCAAACACACTTTTTAGCACTTCAGTGCGCAATTTTGCATGCAAAAGATACTGAAAAAGAAAAGGGCATTGCGCACCACAGCAATGCACTATAATGTACAATGAAAGTGTGATCAATCCTCTCAACGGCTGACCCTCACTGTATCCACTGCCAGGAATCATCACAAAACTGGAAAGGCAGTACAGAACTACAGTCGAATCTGGTCTGACGATCGCCTGCCACTGCGATTGGACTTCTGAGAAACCTGTTCTTATTTCATATTTGACATGCACATGACAACTATCTGTCTAATGAGATCGCGAATACGTGTCCCAAGTAGATCTGTAATAAAGCATACGGAAAGATATTTTACCTGACGAGAGCGTCAGTTGAGAATTTGAAATTTCGTATGCTTTATCACTAGTTTTGAGGCCAGTTACGGGTTTAAAAAAAAAGATTTATTTCTAACATCAATAAACGGTTTGTCTTTCAAAGTTCCAAACGGCAGCCCCAAGTTTGCCTCCACGTATGTTAACATGAAAACCAGAGGGCAAACTTTTTTTAGAGGGAGGGGGGCGGGGGGTGACCAAAACAAAAAAAATCAACCTGTGTTAGACTTAATGCGAACATTTACCAAAGGCGACTGCTTTTCCAAGGAAATGAAGAGTAGCTGCCATGCACAAGTTCCACTGTAGGATCAACTTCAGTTTCATCCTAACATAATCAGAAGGCATAACCAGAACACATTAGAAGGACTTCCTCAATGTTTCTTAGATACCAACACAAGAAAAAAATCACACTCCTCCCCATCCAGCATTGTAGACTCCAAAGATTTACCACTATGGCTTCTAAGCAACCGAAAGCCTTCGGTTTTTCTCTAAACACACGTATCTACCAGCACCACCCCAAACCGTCTTACGCTAATTTACGTTTCGAGAATCCTGATTACCTCCCTTGGTGCCGCGGTTATCTGCGTCCCACGTCATCAATTATTGAGGTCTATCTGATCAAGGCTTCCCAGAGGATGAATTATTAATCTGCGAGCGTCTCCAAGATGGAAGAGGGAGGCGATCCTTGAACAGGAAATTAGTGGCGGTTCAAGACGATGACAGTGGACTGTGAACGGCGTCTGTGAACCTAATCATCCTAAATGACGCTTTTGTTTTATCTCTATTTTTGTCAATGAGAGAAAGAAAAAAAAAAGATAAAACAAAGATTAATAACATTCGTTAGATTATACTTGGTATTTGTATGAGATAAAAACAGCATTTTTGAGGAAAATTTCTTTGTTTATCTGCCATTTTTTTTTTCAAAACTATGTAAGCCACAAGGAGACAACTGGTTTAAATGATACTTTTTTTTTCCTTTCAGTTTAACTTGTTTTCGTGTTTGTCATTGTAATGACTATGTATTAAAATATCTGAGTGTATTCAACAGCGTTGCAGTCCTGAACTGTATCCAAATGTACAGACATCTCAGACCAAAACATTAAATTGCATGCCCTATCTAGCTTGAGTTGTAAATGCCAAATACCCATTTTGTAGTTCGTAGAAGAATTCCCACTCACATTGGACTTTACCAATTATTAGAACTCTAGAGACTACACAGTGTTTTACCACCAGTAAAATTAAGAGGTAATACGTCTAGAAATAGATTAATTAATGTTCCCCAAACAGCTGTTGTTTGTTTTTAACTTCATGAAGCATATGTACAGTGTGGACTGGGTAATTAAGAGTTTATTTTAAACAAACAATGTGGGCAAGTCAAAACTGCACAATATGGGGTCCATCACTTCTCATAGACATTTAGTTTATAAACGGGAAATGCTCATCTTGACACACCCAGATGGCGTAGGCATTGGCGTCCTTTTTTTTTTGTTTACAAGCCACGCTCTTTGAGACGGTAGATACGCTGTTCTCGGCTGCTGGACGATGATATATTAAAAATCTTAAGTGCCCCCAGAGACATCTTTAGTGCGAAACGGTTTCTCATATTCCCACAGATCAATACGCCCTAGATTCGGATATTTTTAAAGCAGAGAGTAAGTATGGGAGGGAAATCCTTTTAGAAGTTCTCTTTAGTTATATCGATAACATTTCTTTATCTGTATAATTATGATTTCCATTTTCAGAAAAGAGGTCATTATTAAATTTTAAGTGTTACGAATCTCGATACATCGCGTTATAGTCATCATGATAGAGCTGGTTCATCAGAGAGGTACCGATTGTTATTCGATTTTTCAATAAATCTGTACTGTTTAACGCTTTTTTTTTCTTTATCTTTGCAATGATATATTAATATATCTTCATATATTTAGCAGTTTTACAATACAGAATTGTGTCCAAACTTATGCGTATCTCAAACCAAAACATTGCGTTCATGATCCGGTATATATCTTATGAATGCTACTCACTGTAAACCCCCAACAATGTCAGTTAGAAATTCATCCATAAATTTGTGAGTCAAAGCTTTGAATGACATACTCATAGCTATGATTTAGGTCTGTCGATATGTAAATCTTATATCGGCCAAATAGCTGTTTATTAAGAGAGCATCTTTTAATATGGTGTATGTATTCACATACTCTTAGAAATTTTGTTCTCAAAGTAAGGAAAAATCACAGGGTATTCTAACAATAGTGATTTTTCAGTTGTCTTTTAAATAAAGCTAAGGCTTTAGTTTTAGTAGAATGAGTGATAGCAAATTCCAAATTATTGGTGCCTGGTTTAATATACAGTAAATGCTTTCATTCCACTTTTTTTTATGGAAAGCAGTTTGTATGATGATGTTTGGCGCTGCGCACAACAAAGCTGCACCACATTCATTTTTTTTTCATATTTCTTTTCACGCAGCCACCTAAGTGTGTCATAGAAATCCAACACTTTAGATGCTCTGTTGACTCACGTTTGCAGCAGTTTTGATGCCTTTAATACCTGTAATTCCAGTCGAGAAGGAAATTCCAGATTTCAGATGCCTGATATAATGTACAATAGATGCTCTCCGTTCACACTTCTTCACTCTATTTTTGAATATCCAAATCAGTTTGGTAGATGATCTTTAGTACTGCGCACGACAAAAATACCCGCCTTTTCAGATTTTTTTTTCATGCAGTCACCCGAGAGGAGTGTGTTACAGAAATCCCACCTTTCCGGTACATGGTTGACGCATTATTACTGCGGTTTTGATATCGTTGGCGTCAATAGCTGCCGTCATATCAGTTGATCAGGAGTTGCTGCTGCATCCGTCGTGGGTGAGAATATCTTTTCATTCGTGCCTGGCTCTTTTGGTGCCTTGGTATGGTTAGACCACACCTGACTCCAATCTGAATGGGCTTGGAGACGCCGAGATGGTATCAAGTTTCTCGCTTAATTTGCCTTTGCATATTCTGAAGTCATATTTCTTGTTTTCAAAGCCGGGCTGTAAGAGATAATGTTCTGCACTGAAATTCCGATTTTGTGCAAGTGTAGAAAAAGATAATATTATTTGAAAGCCACCCTGCCTAAGCTTGGCCCAATTTTCAGTGTGGTTCAGGATCTTGACATCTATAGAAATCTTTCGTTGGCGAGGTAAAATCATTTTTACACTTGTTGTTATAAACCATACGCGTACATTTTAGATTTTTTTTTAAGGCCAAGAAGTACAGAAAAGATAGGTCTTGTGTGGGCATATTGTTTTTGGGATAGTCCACGGTAAGCACTTCTCTGTGGATGTTGTGGTAAAATTGGGATCATTAGGTCTTCATTTCGTCCATTTGTCAACAACGCCAAAGGCTGAAATTAACTTTCCATATACAAATCATATATACATACTGTTTTACAGAGAATATTTTTTTACATTCCTCGTACAACTATTGCGACCAGAAAAAAATGGTGACGGAATCAGATGAGTGTCTGAAACGATTCATCAGAGCCGTGACTTATTAAAATGTCTTGGTTCGTGAAATGTTTAAAATCATCATTATTAAGCATGAGAAGACAATATCACTGACTAGATTAGCTGGGACTTTTCGCATTTGGTTGCGCACACACACGCACACACACGCACACACACACACAAATACACACAGACACACACAAACACACACACACACACACACACACACACACACACACACACACACACACACACACACACANGAGAGAGAGAGAGAGAGAGAGAGAGAGAGAGAGAGAGAGAGAAACTGTATCTTCAAATTCATCTATTTTGTATTGACTCATTAGAGGAAGAACTTTAAAGGGCTTGTCGATACTCAAAATGACTCATACGGCTAGAAACATACATAAAAACAGATCGGAATGCTCACTGACTGTTACTTGGCGTGTCTACCCTTTCCCTTACATAACCCACCCGCATCCCACACCAACGCCCATCCATAAAACTGCGCAAAACGCCATTCACCTATTCCAAGTGACCACAGCCCATCATTGACCAGTGAAAAGCAAAGTCCAGGTTGCGGACTTCAAACAGTCGCTACATAGTAGCCTAGTTGTCTATAGGTACAAAAAGTGGACACCTCAAAAGTAATGGGTGGTACCGTTTGTGAGTATCGATACTTTCGTTCCTTAGTAGTCGGATATTAGTATCAAACTCGAGTTCGGAATTTCTGATGTCATCAGTGATGGCTTGTCATCAAGTGCAGCCCGTGCAGTGCAGGGTGAAATTTAGCGCAGCATATAGAGAAATTATAACTGATTTCCAAAAGCTACAGCAATGAGGGTAAACCCGGAAATCATTATTGTTCTTTATTCTTTGTATTTTTGTTGCCTCTCAGCTTTTACACTATGCTTATATTACAATCATGTAAGAGCTAGATCTGATATATAGATCTGCTAGGTTTATTGTGTGATTTGAAGAAATAGCATTGGGGTGGGTGGGGGGAGGGGAAGGTGAAGAAGGTTACACAGGTAGTTTCGAGGACCACTAGCCGCATTAATTTTGAAATCACTTGAGCTGGATTTATTAGTAAGGGTGATCTATTTATCACATCATTTCTTTTCTCCCTCTCTGGTCTGGAGCCCAGTGACCTTAGCTGTCACCTGTTCTAATGCATTCATCATCTCCCTGACCAGTTTAGGTTAGGTTAAAGCAGCACTATTGCAGATCACAGGTTTGAAAAGACAGGGGCTGCCCCTTTTCTTGAAATAGCCCGAGGCCTGAAGTGGTTTTTCATGGGGTGGGTCAAACAAAGAGACACAGCAAAACAAAAAAAAAAACTGTGCTTGTCATGGGCTATCAAAAGTAATGTATATTTTAAAACTTAGATGTTTATTTCCATTACTGATGAATGGGACTAGCCAGCGAAAATTAGGACTAGAGTGATGGCAGTTGACAGTACATTGTAATATATAGGATTTGGGCGTGTGTAACCTGAATATTATTCCAATTCTTTATAAATTATCTGGGATTGTGCATCTGACCTAAAGGTTGCCAAATACATCAACAATTCGAAAAATATCAAACATGAAAGAAAAGTCCCACCTGTTTTAAGTTACAGAATCGAATTAGATTCGATATTTAGAGCATGGTCGTTTAGTATCGCACTACCTGCGAATTCAGAAATCTGCCCACCACTACACTACCTTAGTTGACAGGACAATGGCGACGGCTGACTCATGGCCTAACTTAATTAGAGGGTAAGCAGTTGTCTACCCTTGAGATTGTCGCGCATGGGCGATAATCCTACTGTAGCAGTTGAACAAATCCGTATAGTGGAGATTTAAGTCCCCTTGGCTCGCGACAATCCTTCGGTTATAGGCGACGGTCCAGGGACCCTACCTACCTATAATTAAGTTTACTGTTGGCCTGACGGGCGGCACTGCGGTAGATCTTTAGAACTGTGGACGAAAGAGTGATACACACAATATTATTTGAGCTGAAGTGGTGGTGGGAGTGTTGTGAAGGTGCTGTGCTCCAGGTGGGAGGTGAAGAGCGGCTGAAGGTACATGATGTACTGCTAGGGAATTTTTTTTTTGGTCATCTTCAAAATTAGGCTTTAGCATACATTTTCGAAAATATTAAGGGCTAACATCACAGACAACGTTTTGACCCCTTTAGGTCAACGACAGGGGAGTGCCTACAGCCAAAAGTACCCAGTACCCAAAGTACCTTTAACAGGATTCGAACCCAGACACTTCGCACACAGAGACAACTCTCTACCTCTCGGCCATAGTGCCAGTAGCCACATGGAACACACTCACCCACTCTTAAAGTTTACCCAGATTCAGTTTTATAACCAGCTTCATGGGTATGGGACATCAAAAACATGTAAAGCAACAGCCACAGCATCACGACTATACAATAAAAGAATATTTTTACAGGACACCAATCAGGCTAGCAAGGACAGGACACTAAACTAAGGGAAGGCAGCGTCGCTACGTGGCTTGTGAGTTGTACTCAGAGACTGAAGTCTGTCAAGTCTAAAGGTTGTTTGTTCGACTCATGGGCCAGATGGTTTAAGTTGTAGTGTCCTTGGGAAAGACATCTCACTCCCTTTTGCCTACTCGACTCAGGTGTAAATGAGTGCCTGGTTTTAGAGCTGAGAGGACCAAGACCAAGACGTTGCATCGCGGCCGATCAGCAATCACTTTGTTACATGTTTTATTTGTAATATTTTGTATTTACAGGAATGGTATGTTCTTAGTTATGTGTTTATATTATGAATGAGATGTATAGCATTGTATGGTATTAAAAATCAATCATTGTAAGGGATAAATAAACATGCAAAGTATGGAAGAAGACATTACTGGTCGCTAAATTGGTTAAAAGCACTAGATCTGGGTCTGCTTTTAGTTTAGAACATTATTTTCGGCATGGTATCATTGACTCAGAAATTGTTTGTCCAATACTCGTACTTGTAAAGTTTTGATTTTACAGCCATTGAGGATTGCGGGTTCGAACCCTTGCCGGATGATTAACTCCGTTGTGTTCTTAATTTTCGATCCTTTCACCTCTCAGGCGTAAATGAATACCAGGTTTTAAAGTTTGGAGAGTAGGGCACTGCACCGCGGCGACTTCCAGTGACTTTGTAATGCATTTCATTTGTAATATCATCCATTATAATACACTGGATACGTGCTGTTCTACATGAAGTATGACGTTGTAAAACATTTTCGCTAAGGGGAAAATAAAAATCATATTTGAAATCATGAAGGGTTGGTTGTGTTCGCGTGTGTGTGTGTGTGTGTGTGTGTGTGTGTGTGTGTGTGTGTGTGCGTGTGCGTGTGCGTGGGTGTGCCCACGTGCATGTATTTTTTTTCGTGCACGTTTGTGTGTGTATGTGTGTGTGTATGTGTGTGTGTGTGTGTGTGTAGTGTAGTGTAGTGTAGTGTAGTGTAGTGTAGTGTAGTGTAGTATAGTAGAGTATAGTATAGTATAGTATAGTATAGTATAGTATTAGTATAGTATAGTATAGTATAGTATAGTATAGTATAGTATAGATCCTATACTATTATGACTATACTTACGATTTGTCCATCCAATATCAGCAAAGCTCGACCGCATGTTGTACAAATGACAAGTGCCACCCCTTCTAATTCAACTGATCTCGAAACAAAGACGAAAATGATGCCTGCCATCTCTAGCTCGTTAAGAGAGCGAAAAAAAAATCAATGTCCTCGGCTTTCTAAAATCCTTATTTACAGAGATGTTGAGTCCTTTTTATGACTTAATCAGTGTGCCTGGCCCCAACAACGTGGTCGTCATTAGCGGAGCCGAACCACTGCTTATAATTTCTACGCGACACCAAAGAGACCTTAATTCGCGGAGAGATTCATGTGAGCTGAACTTTTGAGTGTTTAAAGGAAGGTTGTACAAGTAAAGCCTTGGCTAATTGTGAAGTAAATGAATGTGTAATTCATTCATTCATTCATTCATTCATTCATTCATTCATTCATTCATTCATTCATTCATTCATTCATTCAGTTATTCATTGATTGATTCATTCATTCATTCATTACTTCAAAAGCATTTTTGCCAGAAAAGATGAGTTTTTTCCACTCCCCCTTTCATCCCTTCCAACAGAACGTTTTAATTTTAAATGGTAATGACCTCTCAGGTGTCGGAAGATAAGGTACCTGTTTCTCTCTCCCTCTCTCTCTCTCTCTCTTTTTTTCTCTCTCTCTTTCTCTCTCTCTTTCTCTATCTCCCTCTCTTGCATTCTCTCTCTTTCCCTCCCCTGCTCTCTTCCTTTCTCCCTTTCTCCCTACCTCCTTCCCTACCTTTCCTTCTAAAACCAACAACATAATAACTGCTCGTTTATAAACTTTTTAAGAGAGCATTCTTTTTCTGCATTATCATCATCATCATCTATTCCTCTTCTTCTTCTTCTTCATCTTCTTCTCGTACAATTTTATATGACTGCAGCCGATAAACCTGTCAAGAGTATGGAGTCTACATTTTTTTTTTTAGGTCTTGTCATGGTCCGTGGAATTGGTTTATGTTATCTAACACCATGAAACTGTACATTTACGGGTACAAATCACCTTTAATATATGTATTGTTCATGTCAAAGAAAACTGAAAACACTAACTACAGTATTATCATCTTCCTCAGTCTTGATTGTTGACTAACCTTGAAAAAGAACCGTGTAGTTTGACAATGTGGGTATCTAGTCTATAATATTCTTCGAATGTGATCGCTGCGCTTGAGCAGGAAGTCTATATTGTACGGCACTGTAGTACGTCTTCTCTTAAAGGCATATAAACTTTTAATGGTATATTGGACTATGATTCGATAATTTATTTCCAATAATTATCATCATTATCCTCAACCTCCTCCTCGCACTCACCACTATCTTCAATGCATCATTATCACAACCACCATCACCACTACAATATTACCATCATCATAATCATCATCACTATCGCTGCTGCCAGTTATGAAAACATCAGTAACATCAAGTAAGGCAGTTCTAAATATCAAGGCGTTTTAACTGTACATAATGGCTTCAGTACCCCGCGAGTGAGGGTCGTTCACTATAACGTATTAGATCGGATAGTTTTCACGTGTTCAGTTTTCTAGCAACCACTCAAGCTGAGGCTTATGTCGCTAAACGAGGAACTGAATATTAGACTCTAAATTTATAAGATGCCAACAGCACCTGGCATAAAAATATGCAATTTTAAATAGTCCCGTAAAAATCAGAAAACTGGCCATGGGGAGAGGGGAAAAGGGGTTGGATTTGAATTTCAAGCTTAAAGGTGCAATTACATTTGTAGACTCAGAATAGGCGAGGTTTAGCCCCTCAAATATAAAATGTATGGGTGTTGCTAGGTGGGTGAGGTTACCCTGATTACTGAGTAAGAAGGCCTAAAATATTAGGTAGCCTGCTTTACTGCTTAAGTTCTCAAGATTTGAATGGTTTAGGAGCATTTTCTTTGTGTCAAAATTTGGAGGAAAAGCTGAACAACATGTTTGGAAAGTAGTTTGGCATGTGACCCCTTAATAAGTTAATGAGAAGTGTAAAACCTTATATAACCAAGAGTAAAAACAACATTGGCATCTTCGTACCTTAAGGTAAATAAGGCCATCTGATTCAAATTCCTTTTTCTTGCTGAAATTGAGAGCATAACTATGCCACTCCACAAAAACTTTGATTTTATAGACAAACGGTCAGTAAGAGTGGATACATTTTAGCTTTCATGAGGCATTAGATGAATAATATTGTATAAAATTGCGCTTCCATAGCGATATTTTACACGATTTCTTTTCATTTTCGCTCTGACCTCAAACTACCATATGGTGGACCAGGATAATACTATATCATTTTGTTTACCTAATGAAAGTACACAGATAAATCATTCATATCATATCTATGAACTTCACTTAATTTAGCCAAAATGCGAATTACGCCTTATTTTGACTGGCTGCAAGACATTCGTCATAAAAATCGATGTTGTAAGAGAAGAAACAAAAAAATTACAGAGCTGTTACCTGAGTGTGGCCATAAGAAGTTCCCTCTCATTATATCCCATAACAACATCCATTATAAGGAAGCCAGTGTCCTTTTGTAGCATTTCTATAAATTGAATGAGGAGAATGAAAAAAATAAAATAGAAGCTAAGAATGGACAGTGCTTGTGATCTATAAGAGTTTGTTTCATGTAAGGAAAATTTTTTATTTTTAGGGGGAAAAAAATCAGTGTTTGATCTCTGTTTTATGTCTAAGATTTTTTTAGGAGAAATAAAAAAAACAAAAAAACAAAAACAACAGCAACATAGTATGGACAGTGTGTGTTTCCTTATTTGAGGAAAATTTTGAATGTGACAGTCTCTCCTGATGATGTATTCTCCATCTATTATCATCTCTCTCTCTCTCTCTCTCTCTCTCTCTCTCTCTCTCTCTTTCTCTCTTCTATCTCTTCTTCTTTTTTTCTGTCTTTCTTTTTCTCTATGTGTGTGTGTGTGTGTGTGTGTGTGTGAGTCTGTCTGTCTGTCTTCCTCTCTCTCATTCACACACACACACACACACACACACACACACACACACACACACACACACACACACANACACACACACACACACACACACTCACACAAACACACACTCATAACTCTTTTTTTTTTTCTTCAAAGGTATTTGTTCGCTTCACTACCATTTATCACTCATACTACTCCCCATGCCCAGGTCTATCCTCCCTCCCCGCCCCCCCTCCTCTTTGCCCTCACCCTACATATGTGTTGTTAACAAGCCTGTGGTGTCCATTCTTCGAATGGGATCGCCGTGCTTGGGCAGGGAATTGTAACTGCACGGTACTGTAAAACATCTTCTCTTGAAGGCATATAAAGCTAGACCATCTTTCTGTTACAAATTTCAAATATGACCCTCTAGATCATATTGCGGGGCAGCTTGAACATTCACATGGTCTGTGCAGCTGTAATTGAAAAGAAGAAAGATAGTCTAATCCTAACAAAGACATTTTGCTGATACGTTTCACTTCTACTCGCTCTTTACCTTTTCCTATGTATGTGTCGCTCTAAATGAACATTTCCTTCTTTAATTGTACTTTTATACCTTAGCTTCTACCCATCTCATTCCCCCCTCTGTCCTTCTCCTCATCTTTCACACTTTCAATCCATCTCTCTTACTTTCAAAATCTCTTCCTCTACACACACACACACACACACACAGACACACACACACACACACACACACACACACACACACACACTCTCTCTCTCTGTCTCTCTCTGTCTGTCTGTCTGTCTGTCTCTCTCTCTCTCACTCTCTCTTTCTCTCTCTCTTTCCCTATATTCATCTCCATATCTCGTGCTCATCTCTCATCAGCCAAACAAAGTTTGCAGCACATGCATTTAGATATCTCCAAGCACTTCAAGAACATAAGAAAGCTCATTCTCCTTAAGAAACATAGCGAGTTTGTCTGGGAAATGAATTTAGAGATTCAGTCAGACACGTTGGGGGGTGAGAAAAACACAAGCACAAACCAAATATTATTCACACCAGCGAAAATCATTGCTATTTTTCCCCTTTCAAAGTATGGGGCATATCAACATGTACATTGTATGGAACGCCAGGACCGTATCAAGTCCTTAGCATATTGTCAGAGTGATGGTGATCAGTGCGTGGAAATGGCAATGGTACTGTACAATGCTCCCTAGGGAGTTGAAAATGTCATTGAGTGACCTAGCCTGCCGGGTAATGATAATGTGAGGTCACTTATGAGGGCATTGGTTAGCCTGGATACGAGAATGTGATAGATCATTATCATTATTTGTTATTATTATTATTATTATTATTATTATCGTTATCATTGTAATTAAATGTATTGTTGTTATTATTATATATCATTATTAATATTATTGATAGTGGTATCACTGTTACTATTATCGTTGTTATTATTATTATATTAATATTATTATTATCATCATCATTATCATCATCAACAGTATTATTCGGAATACGGATAAAGAAATAAAAGTTCTAATCATACCAACGAAGAATTAAGAAATATTTAAACTTTAAAATGAGCAGATTATAATGATAGAAATATATTACAAAATTTCGGATCTTAAAGTGATCATTTATTAGGTTAAAAATGGAAGCAGAAGTATAAATAGAACATAAATTCCTTATTATGTTGCTTATCTACTTCTATTTACTGTTCTGTCAGTCTGTCTGTCTGCCCATCCGTTCTTTCTTCCTTCCTTCCTTCCGTCCGTCCGTCTGTCTTTCTGCTTGTTTTTACCGTCCCATGCGTGTCATTACATCAAATTTGCTGCGTTGCCAACATCTTCATCTGTTTACATGTTGTTGTTGTTTTTTCTGCTTATTGCTATATCCACTCTTCTCTCTCCACTACTGCCCTCTAACCACCAGTTCCTCTCTCCCTCTACCTCTTTCCCTCTCTTTCTCTTTCTCTCCGCCCTCACTCTCTCTCTCTCCCGTCTCCTTCTCTCTCTCCACTTGTCTTTCTCAACAGCTTCACTCATCTAAGAACACCTCTATCGCATGTGAGCTTTATTTTTTTTTTATTTTAGGAAATTCCCCGTTTCATTTTCAATGCTACTTCACCAATAATGTTCTGCTCTTGTTCTCTCTTTTTCACGCCTTGCCTGTCAATACAAACCAACAACCTCTAATACAAATCCTAATAATTTCTGCCAAAACAAAAATCTTTTCTAATATTACTGTATTACCAGTTAAGTATCGACAAACAAATTTCAAGACAAATTCATTCCAATGAAAACAAAACAAAAAACAAATAAAACCTCAGATAATTCAACAACCTCTCAACACATGAACAACAACAAGAAAAAAACACCACCACCAACAACAACAGGTAACCCACTTCAGTACCTTGTAGTTTTTTAACAGAGTAGTTTCCCTTCCCTTCCCCGAGCGACCGTACGCCGAAGCACCGTTCGCTGTCAAGTGACTTTCTCCCTCGCGCGCTCGGCTTGTGTTGTCGTAAAGAGGCAGCGTATGAATGGGGGGACTGACAGCAGAGAAAACTAATGTCTGAGTCGCACCCGTGTTCTGCTAATATCATTGTTGTCAAATGGTCTGACGGATACGGTGGCATAAACGGGTGGATGGTTTGATATTTTACCTCTTGTTAGTGTTTTTGGTTGTCTCACGTGAGGCTGGTTCTTCGTTCGTGGAAATTTCGTATCGCTGATTTCCCGTATTTGGAGTAAAAAGACAGACCTTACCTGTTGTTTTTATTCGCTTTGTGTTCGTTGACAAGGCGCAGGTAAATGTAAAGGTATGATATGCAAGTTATATAAGAAGTTATTGTACCTTTAAGATGCTGTTGTGTACGTAATGACGTCACTAAATGAATCATAATATTAGGGTATGATGTCTGTTATTCATTTGATTTTGTGTGCGATATCAAAGGTCAGACTAACTAAAGCCGTAAAGGTGTGATATTTTATTCTTAATATCTGACTTTGTTGTCATCATGTTCGATAGTTACTATACGCAGAATTCTTAGACTCCTGGAATAAGATATACTTTAAGATATGTCTTTTTTTTTAACAAGTGACATAAGTAGGCGTTTGTAAACTACGGTGTTTTTATTTACCACGACTGTTGGCAAGCATGCCTGTTTTCGATCTCATGGATGAATTTCCATAATGAACTTATTCTCATCTCATCTTACCGTATCTTATCTCATCTCACCTTATCGTATCTTGTACTCTACAATTAACTAAGATAATACTGGATGTTCTATCTATGAGTTTACTGTAGACGTGTGAAAATGCATCAAATACATGAAGCAGCCTATGGATTGTTTATGGATTTATGAATATTTATAAGAATTATTATGATCATCTTTTGTTTCGGTTTCATGTTTTATTACCTTAAATGTTATTGTAGGCAGGGTTAGTTTATTATATCCGATTATTTACAGTCAATATCCACCAGCTGTTCCATGAGCATAACTTTCATTAATTTGAATTTCTCATTAGGGGGTATCATAAACTTGTTGCTAGAGAACTTAACTCTGTACTTTTAAAAGTCGTAAAGAGCTATATTCTAAACCACGACCACACACGAGAATATCCTTACGACAATTTACTTGTGATAGTTTCATTCTGCTTGTTTACCTGAATCCTTACCCAAAAAAATGTTTCCATTGTAAGTGAAGGAGTCAAGAATACATGAATGAACGTGAATATCTCTAAATCAGATCTATATTTATCTCCCTGTGCTCAGAATCGCATCTGTATTATAGGCCTATTTACAGTGGTATCTACAGTATCAAAGTACGCATGAAGGAAAGTCGCTATCCCTAAATTTGTGCTCAGATTTGCATCCAAATGTATATATACATTGTCATTTACTATATCGGTTGGGGCATTCTGAATGTTTTTTGAATGAAAACAAGTATGTATCAAACTGTGGAACACTAGTGATGTAATGTAGTAACGTTAGTAATACTAATTTTAATACTAAGTACAATACTATGAGAGTGTTCTTGGGGACTATTTATAAAGCTTATATGCAGTACTGTTGTGTTAATATTGCTCCAACTAAAGATATAGCCTATTTTGCGAATCAGATTTACTAACGACGCCGTTAAATTTCATACTCGGTCTAGTTAACGTGAATTGTGAATTCCATAACAATCAGATCAATTTTATCACTTCCATTAATGGATTCCCTTAACAGGTGCTCAAGGATCGTTCTTTAATATATCGTTAAACAGTACGATGCATAAATTAGATCCATAAACATCAGAAGAAAGTGAGTTGTATATTGTACCCTGTTGCCCTACTTTGAGTGACACACATTTCAAGACTCACATTCAACTACGTCTGATGTGTGCTACGTGGGTCAGATTAAAGCAGTGAAGTCGGATAACAAATAATTATTGAAATACCACTGCTGATAAAACTTCTACAGAGGCCTTACTAAAATCCATAGTATGGATCTGTGACAAAAAGCCCATGAACTCTCTGTAGGTTAGAATTTTATTTCTGTCTTCTACTTCCGTTGAATTTTTAATACTGACACCTTTGTTCATTCTTTGGATATCTAACGGCATATTCGGGCTCCACCATGCAGCGCCTAGTTCAGTTCTGTTCCCATTCCCTGGATACAATGTTTCGTTTCCCTTCCTGGAATGCCTATGTCCTGTTCATCATCTATGCAATGATTTCTCTGCACGTGGATTTAGCAGCTTCTCGTCGCATCGAGGTGTATTGGAATAGTAGTTCGCCAATGTGAGTACAACTTGTTTGTTTACGAACTCACGTGTTTGTTTATTTTATTTATTATTTTATTATTTATACTCATTCTGTTCTTTATGTATGTTTTTTATTTATTTGTGTGTGTATGTCTGTCTATCCTGATTACCTATCTGCGTATCTGTTTATGTATTTATTTGACAAACCTGTCTGACTGTATACTCCTTTCTTCATTTCTACATTTATTTTTTCTCGTAAGTGTAGATGTCTTTTCAATCTCCTTTCATTACAAAATAGTTCCGCCTTCTTCTCTACCAATGTATATACAGAATATCAGCATGCTCAGCTTTATACTTTCAGAGAAATGACATCCTTTCGTCTTAAATTTCAAATATTGAAATAAATTTTACCTCTCGATCCCATCCTTCTGTTCTTAATCTTTTAATCTAAAAGAAAAAAAAAAGAAAAAAAAATCCCTTTCTATTGTACAAACTGTCGTCCAAATATTTTTGTCTCCGTCAGCTGTCTGTCAGTATTTGCCAGTCTTCTCTTTATTCATGAGTTGCACATCTGTGCTGGTGTGTTACTGGTATGTACATGTGTTACTCTGACTGACATTGATCCGCCAACATCTGACCGCAACACGTGTTACTCAGATCGGAATTACCATAATCCCAGTGAAGAGTGGATCTACACAGTCTTTGATCCCACCCTTGTAAAACATACTTGACACCATCGGACACGCTTTGTTATACATTCATCTTTGTGTTACCGGTGGAATAAGGCGTTAGGAGCATTATATACGACAAACTGACACAAAAATCAAACTGTTCGAGGCTTTTACTGAAAGCTAAAACACATCTTTTTTTTGGTCATGATTTGATAACAAATGTGATCTTAAATATTGCAGTGCCCTATATAAGCAACCATGTATGTCTCTTTGATCTTTGATGTCTTGATGGCTATTCGTCTGTTTATGGTTCCAATGACACGGAACACTTTAAAGGCGTTAGCATTACAAGCGACTTAAGTCCGTTTTAGAACCAACGCCAAATAAGTTGTGCTACTAGAATCCCCTGTGAATAAATTTACCGTTAACACTTAGCTTACTCACATGCAATTTTTTTTTAATGAGTTACCTGTAGGATGGGGTTTCATAATATTTTCACATTTTTCTCAAGACTTGTCCACTGTGACTTAGACCACTTTCCATTTTAATTCCTTCATTTGTTAACTTCGTTAAGAACGAAACGCTGTAAAAATTACACGGGCAAACATTATTTGGCAAACCTTCATTCAGTAATGAAAAGGAGGCAAATTTTATAAGACGTATAACAGTAAGAAACAACGTTTAGATGGTGGGAAGTGAGGAATGGGGAGTGGGGAGTGGGAACGAAGGCGATGAATATCAGTCAGTTGGACAGTCATATTTGAATGATCAGAGATGATGAATTAAACCAAATCTCTCTCTTGCTCTCTCTTTCTTTACCTCTCTCTCTCTCTCTCCATCGCTGTCGCTCTCATTTTTTTCTCTTCATTCCTTTCGTTTTTCTCATCTCTTTCTCTTCTTTTCTCTCACGTGTCTCTTCCTCTCACACACACTTTCACTTTCTACAGTGTTTTGTTGGGTTTTTTTTTAAATATATAAATCACAGTGATTATATTATCCCCCGCCTCTTGTTGAGGATTATATTGATTGCCAACTTCAGTTGTCTCGCTTGTATATTAGCCACAGTAGTGGTTCTCGAATTTTCCCGAGTCACCTACCCCCGTGTAATCATTTCGCAATTATAGTCGTTTGCCTGTTGTCAGTTGTTTTTTTTTTCGACCTCTGTAACTAGACATTCCTAAACATTCTCGACTTTGTTCATTTGCAATGTAGACTTCCCGACAGTATGTCCTTTGCCATTAGGGGCCGTGTTTGTGTAAACGTTGCAAACCTCACTCTTGGAATTCTGTCATATATTTGTCAGAGATTAGTTTTCCTTGTTTGTTTTTATTTCCTTGAAGTTTGTGCTTCTCTCGTCTTTTGTTTCGTGTCACAACGACCATTTTGTACAAGAACATAAAATGAATTTTTCAAAGCTATCAACTGGGAGAGATAATAAAAAACTGAAGAAAGACAAAAAAGCTTTAACCTTAGCAATTCTTTAAAATCCGACCTCTTTTCAAGAGCTATTGTAAAAGATCTATTTGTGCTGTAGGAAAGACACGTTTCAAAATTTAGGCATTCATCTTTCCAAAAACATTAGTTCTGACCAAGAAGTCATGTAAAGTCACATGTTTATGTTGTGATGTCACATTAAGAAACTGCACATATTTGTATGTTATCTTCCATATTTACCAAATAAAATTATCATATTCTCCAGATTAGAACGCGACATTTCGATATCGTTTTGTGCAGAATTTTCAAGCTGCTTTTGGGATATTTTTCGAATGCATGAAGGAGATTAAAAAGCTCACGTTCTCAAAAAAATTATTCGGGATTAGAATTTGTTTTCTTGGTGGTGTCAAACTGGTTGCCTACTCTCTCGTTTTTAGCCAGTTTTAAATTGGCGAAAAACAATATGTCAACACAGATGAACTTGATACTCGTTTAAAGACCGAACTAAGTTACCATTCTATCCAGCCACACAAGTCGTATTATCCTTAATGTTGAATTTTCCCTAAGATTTCAGTGTTTTGTCGTGGTATGTTTATGCATCTACACGCCAATGTACTAGCTATGCTCATCTTACGTAAAGTTTTTCTCTCTTTCTTTCCTTCTCTCTTTCTCTGTATTTCATGTTTATCCGCCCGAATAAATCCGTGACGTTTATTTAGTATGATTTCCAACATCCTTGCATGTGCTTGTCGACATGTCTTTAAAGTTTAGAGTAAACAAATATCCAAATGTCCAAATGGCATTTCTTAATATCTTTGCACCATGAATTTAATATAACTGTACCCTTAGTCTAATTATGTAGTGTCTTTGCATCTTGATCACGTTATGGCAGCAAAGTTTTGGAAGTTAAGAAGGGTTGTTTTTTTTTTGGTATGAATGTGAGATGGGGGTTGGAGGTTATGGGAGAGGGGAGGAGGAGTCAGAAACCACATCAAGGTATGTAGACTCCATGTTTTTCTCTGTAGTGAAAAAAAACAAAAACAAGACATGGAAGTGGTGACAGAAGAGGGAGAAATGGCGGCTAATGCCTTAGTATATATTCCTCAGACTCTTGTCTCACACCCCAGAGCTCTGACGGCAGCTCACAATTTTCTACCGTCTACCGGACCGCGCGCCACCAGGATTTTTAAGTTAATTAGTCGTAATAAGCTAAAGCCAATTAAAGTCCTCCGCGCTGTCTCACACCTCGTGACGGCACCAGGGGCGCATCCACGCGTGAGGTAAATTAAATTTGCTAGTAGCACTGGCCCGGGTGAGTCGGCCCTTCGTCCACGCGCTGCTTCCCAGCCACTCATCAATTTTTGATCCGGTGTCCGGTCACATTAAGGCCGGTTGCCGGCAGCCGGCAGTCTTTCTTGGGCAATGCCGGTCTTTGGTCTTGGTTGGTTGTTTGCTGGTGATGATGAAGGTCACTGGCAATATCACGATGGTAGATGCACATGCCTTGGGGTAGAATAAGTCTTTAGTGGTCACCAGTTTGTTACTACTAAATAACAGAAAACTTATCTAGAAGTAAAAAACTTAGCATATTGGCTGGGCATATCTGGAGTCATCGATGGAAGAGATAACAGTGACTCTAATTTACATTTGTTCAAGATATGACTCTAATTTACATAATTTGTTCAAAATATGGTAATAGATATCTAACCAAATAAGTGTTTTTTTGCAAAAACCTTGCAGAGCATGTGTACAATAGAACCCATTTATATCGCCCACGGTTATGGCAAGACACTGATTTAAGAACAAGGGACACAGCTGCATCAAAACAAAGTGTCTGGCCTTATCAATAAAATCTACGTTGGTCGAAAACATCGTTATAGGAAGATTAAAAGTTCTGGCCTGCTGGTTATTTCCGAGTTTCACTTTTTGATATTCTGCTAACTGCGGATTCTGATGAACGTGTAGAGATCATGAATGGATCCTCATTTCACTCATCTTTATCTCTTCTCTCTCCAGCGTCAGTTCTTCCTCTGTCTTTATTTCTATTCGTCGTTGTCCTTGGACTCTTCTTGTAGTGGTGATGAGGTCATTGCACGAGAGCACAAAGCCCAGGCGAGGGTCGTCAAAGTTGTTGGTACTCGTAGTAGTCAGCATGAATATATTATGATGTCATGGGAACAGCTTAAGACTCTTTGGGAGACATATTTCCCTGGGGAAGCTTCGGCATGGTGAAGCAAACGTAATCCTAAAGAAGTTACGGAATCTGTAGTCTTCGCAGAACTGTTACAAGTGTCACTAGTCATGAAAGCATTTCGGCTCATATTGCTCGCTTATTTCTCTATGTTTAACTTTGGTCATTGTCTTATCTTCATCATCATCATTTCTAATATCTTCGCACGTGGTGAGCTGACGTCGATGGCACGCAAGGGGGGTCCTTCTTCCTTGTTTTCCTACATGTTTTCTTCTTCAGAAGAATGTATATCGCGGATGCAAAATTGATGTACTTTATTTGAAGTAATTGACAAGACATTTAGTAATGATTATGTAAGTTATTTAGCCAGGTTTTCAAGGTCCTTTTACAATAAACTAATGTCCATTTACACGTCCACAAATATTGTATCATTACCACGGTGATACAAGTCTTTCAAAACCACATGATAAAACCCTGGGACATTTCCAAGGTGTACAGGGGTTTTGTTAGGGACAGGATCATGTTAGAAAAAACACTTTTGCGAGAGTCCTTGGACGACACCAAGGGATCCTCTCTTTTCCCTAATCTGGCTCCTAAACATACCTCCTCCCTTAACCCTTAATCAAGAATCTCGCTCTTAAACATATCTTTCCATTAACCCTAACCCAAGAATCCGATTCCTAAACATACTTTCTGCCATTTAGCCTAACCCCAGAATCTCGCTCCTAAACATACCTCTTCCCTTAACCCTAACCCAAGAATCTCGCTCATATAAACCCTCTGCCCTTTACCCTAACCCAAACACACCTGTAGAAAGTCCCAAAATATTGCCAAGCAGACACAGAACACCTGGAAACCAAGGTGAAGATATTTCATCCATCATCTGAACATAGCGTTGCGTTGATGCTACGTAGCGTGACATGAAAGCATCAAAAATAACAGACACGTTGTAATTTCAAGAAGCACAGTTTATACCTCCTTTTTGACTCTCTCTCTTTCCATCCCAATCTCTTTTTCCCTCAGGTCTCTCCATCCCTGGCTATTCATTACCATTCTATCCGCAGCTTTCAAAGCTCGGGTGACTTCTCTGACGAAAATGCAGCTTGACTCGCAAATTTAATAAGATCATCAATAATTCATACAGGCATCAACTCCTGTAGTTTTGTCTTTTCTGGCGACTCTATACATCCTCTCAGATTTCTCATTACTTCTTTTGTTCCCCTACCTTCAACGTTTCAACGTGCCCATCCGCACGCACGCACGCACCCACACACACACACACACACACACACACACACACACACACACACACACACACACACACACACACACACACACACACACACACACACACACACACACTCGATCCGCCTTTTCTGTTGTTCTACAATCTATTCTTCTTTGTTACAATCAATATGGTATGCTATTTCACAGCACACCGTGTTCACTCACACAGACTGGATAGAACGTATATATGATTGCTGGCCATTTTCAGATACGAAACGCAATGTCATATATTCTTAAAAAATCATAACCGCGGGTTTTTTTGGCGCTTCCAAGATATAAAAATTAAATTTAACACCCTCAACTTTTTGTAATAGAATATTCTCTCTAAAAGTTTGTCGATAAAGTGAAAGATCTAACTTTAATATTCATGACCGAGCTATTTGTTACTAAACTCGTGGAAAGACAATATCTTTAATCAATAACATATTTTTTCAATATTTTTCGTACTTTATTTCGTTAAATAATACCATAATATTAGGTTGTGTATTAATTTTAAAATATATTTTCGTTTAGACTCCTTCTTCTTCATCATCTCGATATCATCATCATCATCATCATCATCATCATCATCATCACATTCTTCTTCTTCTTCTTCATCTTCAGCATGCCCTGGTCATGCTAGTAGAGCGCTATGGGCCATGAACGAGGTGGTCAGCTGCAGGTATGTGCAGTTCCCCTCCATTGCTTCGTCTCATAGTCAACTGGCAATGACCATAACCGTTCTTTTGTGGTTTAAACGATAAACTGTTTTCTAATCATTCTTTGACGCCCTTGATCTGTTGCTCACAGGAACTTTCAACGGCATCAGAAAGGCAAGTTGTTCATAGTTGTTCATAAAGGGCAATACAGCAGAATCTAGATATTACGTATGGGGCAGTTCCTGTAGAACGCTGCGTCAGCTGCGCTGATTGAGAATTTGCGCATTTACGATGGACGCTTTTACATAAACTGTGCATGGTAAATGCTACCAAGGATGCATTCACCATCGATACACTAATGTAATTCTTACAATTGCAGGAGATTGCATCGTTAATGCGCAAGTTCTCAGTTTTCTGAAAAAAAGCTGTGACTTTACAGCAGATAATGTAAGTTGATTCTTAACCGTCTAGTTCACAAAAAGTTAAAATGGTGACAATGTCCTTTCGTTTAGATCACTTCAACTTAAGTTTTATACTGTCTCTAAAAACTATTTATCAGTATGTAGTAATATGTGTCTTTGTACGTTGGTTTTTTGAAGAGTCATTTCCACGTAACGCTTGTTAGGGAAACACCAACCTTATGTGCCATATAATGCAAAATGGATTTTTGACGGTTAGAGGCGTTACTTTATTCTTTGAACCTAAACCGTAAGTGGTTTCTGCGAACTCAGAGCTTACCAGAAATTAGCGTAGCTGACGTCAGACGAGGCATTATAGTGGTATTGCCCAAAGTGTTTCACATGCACGGATTCATTATTGTTTTATTATTTCATAATTCAGGAGGACATTTGTAATAAATACATCCATTTCTTTAGGTTGTTTGGAAGTCTGGGAACAGGGCAGACCTCTCTGTGAGACTACAGCATAGCTAAATAAGCAAACAATGATGACAGCTTATCAAACAAGCTGGGATGATTGTTTTCGTTTCGTTTTATTAAGATTACCCACTTTGGATAAGTAGATCAAAATTCCATTTTGCGCCTGCACATTGTTATCTAAATTACCATCGTTATAACAACGTCATAGCCATAAGAGAGCTTTTATTTTCAAGGTCGAATCTCTTACCAACAGTTATGGTAGAGGTAGCGATGCGCATGGCATTTCCTGGTATTACGATCATATTTTAAGGTACGATTGAGAATCAGGTGTGGATTTCATATCTAGTTTATAACATGCAATTGTTCCATTAGGAAATGTTATTTATACGCATGTCCACCTCTTTATCAAGCTCACTGAGAGATCCGAACTTTAAAACAAAAGCTCTCTAATATCTTGAGATGACGGGCAAACAAAAGGGGATCAAAATGCTAACCAAATAAATGTGTGTGCTGTGTTTATTTTTGTGTCTTTAAAATGAAGGTTGAATATTCAACACAATTTCCCTTATCAGGGGCAGCTATTGGTGGTTAAAAAAGAAACAACAAAAAACATGCAGTTCACTCATTTTACCATCATTGTCAGAGAACAGAATTTTTTCATACCTAACATAGATAAAGACTTTAAAGAAATATACAGAAGATCTAGACTGGCGCCGTAAACTGTCGAACTGTATTTTTCCACAGCTTATCAGATATGATAATTGTGGGAAATCACGCTTGAAACTGGACAAGTATTTAGACATAAAGAGCAAATCATGGTGTTAATTTATTTACCATCTTCATCTTCGTTATCGTTATAAGAGGGACATCATCAAACAGCATAATGCAGACTGATGCATCATCATTCTCTTTATCATCATCATCAAGATCTTTATCAGCAGCAGCAAAAACAGAAACAGCAACAGCAGCAGCAGCAGCAATAGCAGCACCAGCAACAAAATCCATCGCATGTCATTTTGATCTTATTAAACCCTTGGGCCCCTTAATGACAGGCTATAAAGCCCCATCTCTAATTTCATTTTATTTGCCCTCTCGCACAACATTCCGATGTATCCCCTATTTACGCTGATCCAATTGTTCTTAACAATGGCGGTGCGTCCTTTGATGTCTGCCAGAAATGATCACCAATGTCATTCGGATCACCTGCAATTCGCAGTATCACAGTCAGCGAGACAGCCA
>JAWQUT010000800.1:58369-77710 GCA_033807755.1 Ellobium chinense
GCTGTTGGAGAAGGGGTGGGATGGGTCGAGGAACTACCTCCAGTACCACAGATAGATCTCTCTTCATACGTCGTTGTCTGTACCTCATAATTCCATCACCTACAACTTTTTTTTTTGGACTGAAGCATTCCAAAACAATACAAAGACACACACACACAAATCATTGCATTCTGATCGTACACAGTGTTATAATCTGGAATGATTCCACCCCCCCCCCCNNNCCAAATCCCCACATCCACCAATATACAGAAACTGAAGACCTAAACCTGGAGAGAGATGTCGCTTGAAACCGGAGTCATGTTTCTGTATCATTATTTACCTTCCTCTCGTACACCCGTAGAGCGATGGGAAGCGGTGACACGCGAAAACCTCAGATCTTAAGATTATCCTCCGAGATGTCAGCCAGATCTACCGGTTTAACGCGGTGAATGATATTTGTATGTCACGCATATTCCTACCACTGTTTCGTGCTGGTAGCTGTGAGTTTGGGTAATATATTGCGAGACATTGTTATACTAGCCCCTGATGTAATCTTTATATAATTATATGGGTGAAGCACAATGCATGCTGTGAAATGCGTGTCAACAGTGTTCCATATCCCTAATGATAATGATAAGTCGTATAGGTTCCATATCCAAAGAGTGCTCACTAACACGGCTTCACGTGGTAGTATTACTCCCAAAAGGGACCAGGCAACTCACCAACTTTCTCAGCCCCCCCGGGAAGCATGTGGTATCGCTGTCATTTCTAGCTGCGGATCAGCTGCGGCGCAAACAGTATCTTTCATTGCCTATACCACTGTGCCCAGTTCAAAGACGAGCGACATGAAGAAAATATGAACAAAATGGCTGTACAAGGATTTTCAGCATAACCATCGCAAGACTCGAATCCACAACCTCTTGGTCAAGACCCCAGCGCTTTATCCCTTGGATCACGATCCTCCTCACACTTCCTTCACAGCAGTCTTTCATAATATTTAAATTTAGAAGGAGTTTTTATTTGTCCTCCTGTCGGCCCCAGATGCTTCTCTAGCCCCCTTCCCTTCTGTCCTGGCCCTCGCTAGAGTCCCCAGATCCTGTATTAGCAGGGATTTGGTAGCCCTGGCGCCATCTCAGGCCAGCCCGATAACACTCAGCTTAGCCAAATTAAACGCATGCGACCGGTCTGTACACAGCTGCCTTAATTCTGGTCTGGGAGGACCATTTCAGGTAAATCTTGCAGACCGGATGCATTTAGGGACCATTTTGGTTTATACTGTTCCTCAGAGGAGTCTCTAGCAAAGTCAGTGTGTCTTTGAAGGGGTAAAGAAGACGAGAGGTATGTGGTGGGGTTGGTTTTTTTTCATGCGGGGGGAGGGAGAGAGAGAGAAGACCGCATATTGCAGCAAGAGGATTGATTCAGTGTTAAGAAATTGTCAGATTAAGACTCATGGCAATACAACTAGAAGTCTTTGTCAGGGGCGCAGCAAGATACATTTAATGAGAGGGGCGAGAGAAGAGTCACAGGACCTCACCAAAACGATGCCAATACTTTTATGCACAACAAAAGACATGGAGTCACTATGCGGTATCACGTTATGCCTTCGTGACATTTTCAATGTCCGCCCAGTGGCGACCCCTATGACATCCGTGCACACTTTGGAAGGCGTATCTGATACCGTAAGATTAGTCGGTAATCCGGTAAACCTAGAAAGGCCCGACCACGTCTACGGCCTGCACCAGTCTGATATAATTGACTTGCAGTTCGTCTTTATACCCTGATCATATGACTTAAGACTTTGGTGTTTGCCATCCTTCCTATCTTCCTTTCATTCTACGTCATTCTAAGACTGTCTGGAGATTAAGGTTATTAATTTTCTGAAAGTATAGGTCTCGATGTAGCTACTCTTAAAAGCGGTGCTAGGCACACGACAGAATACGTCCCGAACTGTTAGTTTGTCCTCACGCATAGCGTGCTTGGTATGAGTCTGCCGTTTTCTAATGGTATCTGCCTGGACAGAGAAAGGGAGGATAGAGGAGTATATTTACTGTCTCTTACGAGACGAAGAGATGTTATTTTACTGAAGTATGATGTACATGGTGCACTGTGCCACCTGAGAAATCTGGGATTGCCTTTTGCATGCCTATATAGTATCGGTGTCCTCTCTGGCAGTGGACACCGTTGCATAAACAGAACAAAACATCTGTAAATTAACTAGCAAGAACCCCCAGTTAGAAAACTAGGCCTGTCTTGTAAGTACTTATATACTGTAACATTCGCAGCAGTCTGAAGTCCACAGTGCAAAATCTTGGTGTGAGAGGCGAACTATGTTTCAAAAAACTTCGTTCCTTTCTGTTGTGTGAGGAAACTCATGGAAAATTTGGCTTTGTGGATTTAAAGCAAAATAATGCTTGCTATTAGAAAATCTATTTTCGCATTCCATTACACTTCGTCAAACTTACATATGACTGATTTTTGTAAAATAGCAGGAGTCTTCGTAATTGTTCCTTCTCTGGATGAAAAAAAAATGCTAGAAAGAATGATGGCATCTGTTAGTTTCCTTCCAATTAAATCTCTAACAACATGGCTCGCACGATAAATCATCCAACCTAAAACGGGAAAGTCACAGCGTACGATCAGTGTGACCCACCAGATGACGTTTGGCTTCAAGATCCTCAACGACTGCTAGAAGCCACCATTAACATTGCATGCCTTCCAGACTTGTTCACGTATCCACAATATTTATTACCACATGCACAAGGGTATTTAACATCTTCCAATGTGACCCATGAGAGGAGCCTTGGTACAGCCCGTACATGCTCGTAATAAATCTAAGAAGACCTTCATATTAAGAGTCCTGGAAAGGGTTCCCAAGAGAAGAGGGTCATAAAACCTGCGTGCCTCTTTTACTGCTGGCTTGTTTGCCTTGGCGTAATCCAACACCGAACTGCGGCCATTAGAAGGTTTTAAGCGTCATCTTTTGATTCCCAAGCCACGGTCACCATCTTCCAGACACCAGAGCCGCGGCTCTGTGAAGTGGAGAAGGGTCGTCCGTAACAGGGCGGCTTAGCCTGCCAATAAAAACCAGATCCAGTGACACAAAGCGCTAGTGACGGGCGTTCGAAACAAGAAATGAGACATGACTACTCGGATAGCTTCGTGGAGCAGCGTGGCCGAATGGTTGTGGCGTTAGACTGAATATCTAAAGGTCGTGGGTTCGATTCCCGAGCGCGATCGTATTGTAGGTGTCTTGGGAAAGCATCTCATCATATTTACCTCAGTTCACTCGTCTGTAAAATGGGTACCTAGCTATAGGTAGTGAAAGATATTGTTAGAATGCTAGTGATCAGTGCCTACAAATGGTAGCGGCACTGTATGCTTTCCAGGGAATTGATAAAGGCCTAGAGTGATCAAGCCTGCTGGGGTAATAATAGTGTGAGGTTGCGTTAGCGGGCATTATAAACCGCATTATTATTATAGCTTCGGAAAAAAATTCAAAAGATAAAACTTCACCTTCATTTGCCCTATATAGGAAATTCATTTTACGTCATACAAGGATATACATTTCGTGCACAGCATTCACAATACATATAACACTACAAACATATAAGCAAAATCCAACACAAAGTCATTCCTATTCGCCAGAGTTTGATACTGTTTACTCTATTCAGGTACCAGATGAATAATAGTATGATTATGCTGAGACAACGCTCCACGGTATAATTTACAATTGGCTGAATATCGGGAAACACGTATATCAGTTTATCCAGTTTGCGTGTCTGGTTACAGCTATTTACATAAATTGATAAAATAACAATACGTTGTAAAAATCTAGAAAATGTAATGCCGTTACATGTAGTACGAGGATATCATCTGCTAGATATTGGGTTTTAATGTATGCCTTTCGCACATATACTTGTTTTACGCATACCAAATGTAACATCTAGATTTAATTTTGCTCTCTCTTCAGCACTACAACATATGATTTTTTTTTCTTTCCAGGATGTAGACTGGATATGCTCCAAACTTTAGAAACAGTAACATATCCGTGGCAATGTTTTATTCGAACCAGTCAGAAAATAACTTAACAGTTTCGAATAGCCGAACAGTATCCTTCGAACCCACCCATCCATGCCAATTTTTGCACTCTAAAAGTACCAGAGAAGTCGTTCGCGACGGCCCCCTTAGTCTGTCTCCTTCGTCGATCATAAAACTTTGGAGCACAGCACAATGTGGAAAGTAGTACTTCATTCTCTGTGTGGCTTTGTATACTTTGGTACCCTCCTCAATCCGCGGCTGCACTTTTGACTCTTGCGATTATTTTCACATGGAACTACAGCCTGAGCTAACTGAGTCATCGAAATGCCCTTGGAGATGATGTTTCGTGGGCTGGCTTCTATTCGTTCTTTGAAAGTAGCCTGGTGGCTGGGGTCTTTCCTGGAGCCAAAGACTAAGAGTAATAGCGCTAGGCATGTGCCTCATATCGGTTATGTGAAAATTGTTATATTAATATAGTGCCTTTGGGTCCTGATGTATATTGTTTTATGATGACCACTGTACTGCACTGTGCTGTGCTTGGGAAGGAAGATAGAAAGACAGGAGGGATGTGGGGCGGAGAGGGATGTGTGCGAGTGTCAGAGTGCATATTGTTAAATTGTGAAATTTATGTACAGTGTTTGGCCGAGAGCCTAATAAAGTTCTATTCTATTGATAGACAATACACATCTGCGCACCACTTTTTAACCAGTGGCCGTTAAGCTTCATGTGGTAGGTTCTGCAAGACATGTTGGGGTTTGATTATGCGCTTCACGAAGAATCCAATGTCTCTTAGTTGTTTTATGTTCCTGTGGTTATGTCTCTTTCAGTCATGCCGCATAGTCCAGCAGAGAGCCACAGCTTGAGCTGAATCACCAGGGTCTCTGTAGGGATGGCATTCTTTGGCACAGGCTTCCAAATGTCGCTGGTTTTATGGCCATGCAGAATCCAGATGCTGTCATTACGGACGCATTTTACGATCTTTTGTGTCTGGGCATTGATACTACAACTAGCTGGCCAGTATGGGACATGTACATACAGCTTATCAAAAATTCTTACGGTGGATTTAAGAGAATAAACCGTTCTTAATTTTAGTTGACTCCGATGAAACTCACTTCCCGTGAAGCAAAATAATAGTATGATTCAGCTTTGAAATCTAACTTTCGAGAGTTAAAAATTCATCAGCTAAGAAAAGCCAAAGTAACCGACCTTATAAACCAATCACGTTCCTCTGACATTGGAAATGCGGAAAGCGAAATGATTGCTGGGGTTGTGGCTTGTGATGCCCGGACGACCGTGCTTGCATAACAACTTACAGTGGTCTAGAGGAGAGAGCGGGTACTTAGATAGAAAACGAACGCGTAATGAATATTATTTCACCGATGCCATCATGGCACCAATTCTAGACCTTAATTACCAGATAATGCAGAAGAGCGTCACATGGGTTCTCCAGCCCGGGAATGCTGGGCACTCTTAGAGCTGCTAGAACAAATGTAGCGACCATAACATTGGAATAAAGAGTAGACTGAGAGACCTCCAGGGTATAGCTGCAGCTCTGCTTCAAGTTGATGAGCTCTGGTCTTGCAATGCGTGGCACATTTTCTGTGTTTTACCGTAGTGCACGCTGTATAATTCATGAGGCGAGCTTCCGTTTTATTAGCGCCCATGTGTTCTGGGCGTGCATACTGTACTCATCTGGCTGAATGCGATCAACTTGAGGGTTATACGAAGGGACATTGGTGCATACCAGAGGATTCCGTGGCTTGTCTTATGGCTATTACCATCTAAGACACCCCTCAATTCTTTTTGCCGTATTTGTTCTTCTGCTCGGACGGTAACGTCTCTCTCTCTCTTTCTCTTTCTCTTTCTCTCTTCTCTCACTCACTCACTCACTCACTCACTCACTCACTCACTCACTCACTCACTCACTCACTCACTCACTCACTCACTCACTCACTCACTCACTCACTCACTCACTCACTCACTCACTCACTCTCCCTTCTCACTCTCTCTCTCTCTCTCTCTCTCTCTCTCTCTCTCTCTCTCTCTCCCACTCTCTCTCCTTCACTCATCTGTCAATTTATCGCCACCTTAATGCCAAATGATTGTCATCGTGTCGAGGTGATCTTGCTCTTCCATTTCATTTTCATTGTTTCTGTCTGTCTGCAGCCCCTCTCATACAACACGTGCACACATCCTCGCTTCCTCTTTGACGCATCCTTCATATCGTCGCTCATAAAATGTCGTTTATTAGCGTGAGAACTCATAACCCACCTAATTGACTTTATAATGACTCCGTTTACTTCTGTTTAACGCGCCCTGGGTGAAGCCCGATAATCCAGCAAATTCATTTTGGTGACTGATGCTTTGCGCTTTCCCACACCAATTTGGGTGTGAAATTAGCAACATAACCTTGTATTCGCTGCACCCAGAGCATGATCTTTGTTGTCGTCTTTACTCTGAGCGAATATCCCAGTGCGTGAGGGTGACATTCGTTCAGATCGTTCTCCCAAAGGTCTCATTGGATGTTGATATCGCTTTATCGCAATGATTGCTATGATCTCTTAAATGTGCGCACCTGCTCTGTTCTCCTAGCACGGCAAAGTCATCCTGCCCCCCAAAAAACAAAAAAGCAAACAATATCCATGTTTGATAATTCCGCTACTGTAGACGTTGTAACCAGTAAGACAAGGTGTCTTTTCTGCAGTTAAGGTTTGGGAAATGTCTTCATCGAGATCTGGTCTAGATCTAGCGGATCAGAACATTTTTATAAAAGACAGTTCCAACAAAATCCCACTCCACTTGCGCTGAATGATAAAAAGTACTGACCTCTCTGCAACCAGTTCTGATTTATATAAATATGAATAAAAAATCAGTCCCTGTTAAAAACTGTTACTTACAAAAGTACCTGCTGTAGAGTCAGAGCTTTTCAGAAATCAGTGTAACTTGTGTGGCATCCGATGGAACTGATCCACAGTCAAGCATCTCTTTAAAGACATGCACTAAACGCCCCATCAGTCCTAGTGATAAGAAAGAAGCGATGAATCTGGATAGTGACTCAACAAACTATGTTTATGCATGTGTATTTGCGAAGAGAGGAGAGGGCAGACAGGTTAGAGTGACATAAAGTATCCATTCCGTTACGTGTGAAGAACACTTTCTACATACTTCGGCCTTTTATAGTCAGGTTATGATCAAAACTGGATTCGGCGAGGCAGGAAACTTTGCCAAGTACTTTTATACTACCGAAGGCATTCCCACAGGACAGGCACTGTTGATTTAACTCCATAAATCGACATAATTTCAGACGACTAGTGCCCTCAGAACGTGTTGATAAGAGCAATTTCGTCATTTGCTCCGAATTTATGAGCTCGCATCATCGCCACGGCACATTGTTCTGTCTCCGGGTTTATGATTTGGCGTCCAAACGCTGGGCTTAAACGGAGCGGCATTAAGCTGAAAAGCAATGGTCTTAGCCCCGGTTCTGGGATGTAGTCTTTTGGATTGATCCCCCCCTGATAACCCCGGAAGAGACGGGGTCACCACAATATTAAGGGGTATTGGTTACAAAGACGGAAGAGATCGCCAGCGTGCGCTGATGCATCTGCAAAGGATTATCTGTGGTGAAAGATGGTGAGAAGAAGACTTGAAAAAGAAAAAGTAGAAAATCAGATAAAGGCTCATTATAGAAGCAATTCAATACTGTCTTTAGGCATAATACTGTGAATTATATGTTTTGGTATAAGATGATTGAGATATCCATCAGACTATCATTTTCATTGAATGTTAGCCCGATTCAGTTCTGTCTTTAGGCATAATACTGTAAATTATATGTTTTGGTGTAGGATGATTGAGATCTATCAGAATATCATTTTCATTTAATGTTTGTCAGAATGTCTCCTTGCCTGTTTCTCTCTCTCTCTTTCTGTCTACTTGCTTGTCTGCTTATCCGTCCATAAATCTCTTACCAGAAGGTAACATTACAGGTAACATTTTAGTCCCTAAAATAATCCAACATTCCACACTTAACGTACTTTTGTAAAGGTACATATATACAATATAATGTAACATCCGAAATGAACAAAAGTGGCATTTTTGGACAGCATTACCTGGACCTATCTCAAAATGAATTATCCATAAGAAAAAGAACAACCGCATTACAAATTGTATCTTAAATTTATTGTTTCGAATTTTCGTCCGTGGGGCTTCCTCAGGAGACTAACAACTAACTAAACAGACAAACTAATTTATCTAGAAGTTCTAATCTTTGATCCACAATTCAAGCTTCACTTTACCCTCTTTGACAGTTATCTCCTATGCGTCACTTGATCAAAATGCTCGGCCTAGTATTCAGAAACCGACAAAAAATGTGTTTTCTATCTGCGTGGCCATGACTGTGTGTTTAGTCATCCGCTTGCCTGTCAGCATGTAATTGTGTATTTGCTGTCCTATGTGTTAGCTATTCTTCTTCCTCACTTAACATGAAGAAGCACCGATCCAGACCAGCTGTATGAAACTGCTCAACCTTGGAACCGTCCTAAACACACGCTGCGCTAATTAATATTACATGACAGTGTCGTAAACAGAAGCCAGCCCGTGTTTATCATGCGACAGTAATCTGACTGATTTGTATGTAAAAGGCGTTACAAGAAATTATGTGTGTGGTGATGGGCAGGAGTCGATCCGGATTCCCTTGGCCTGGATTCGAATTCAGTTTGAATCCTAAACTTCACCGGGATTTGAATTCGGGTTTGCATCCTAAAACTGATCTGGATTCGAATCCTCTGGTTCACAGACAACAAAAATAGCTATGTTATTGCCACTGTAAGAAGTACAATCGCAAATTCCATAAACTCTCATACCACCCTTCATGAATCCGAACTTACATTGGAATCTTATTTATGGAGGTGACTCTTCATTCGAATATTGTAGGATTCGAACCTGCCCAACCCTTATTACGTGATTCGCTATGTTCGCCGCAGCACAGTAGATTACTAAGTCTACGACCGCATTTGGTCACAGTTTCGTGTCTAGCTCTGGCATAAATTTCCAATAATACGAGGGTATGCTGTATAAATAAAGGCGTCATGCAACATTAGGATGTCACTTTCAGACGGTCCCAGCTGACAAAAATGAATACAACCACTGTTACACAATATACCATTCTGTATGTACAGCCAGTTCCACTTTATCGCAAGTCCTCGGGAACGCAGAGAAAAGTTGCGATTAGAAGGAGTTGTGATTATCCAGCGACTTTTATGTATAGAATTATAGCATTTTGTTATAATGTGGAAGAATATTACGATTAAGCGATAGTTGCTATTATCGGGACTGAGATTAAGCGGTGTAGACTATGTTTGTTGATGGGACTTGTAATGTCGCCAGTGTTATTTATTATTTGTTTGCTCCTCTCTTCCAGGCTACCATTATAATTTTTTTGTTTTGTTTTTTTTTAATCTTTAATTGTGTATACAGTACAAATAAAATATATCGTTGAGAAACTGCCAAAGGACGTGTATCGCACTGTATGTTAGGGGGTGAACCTATCTTTTATCACTGCGGTTTGCTTGTCCCTCTGTACTATGCAAGGTTTAAAAAAAATCTATTACGCGAAGGGCAAAAAATGATGAATAGTGAACACTGTGCTCAGGACTGGAATGTAAAGACGGGTTCCAAACTATTGGAAATTGTTCTGATGGGCATAGAACATCCATAGCGATATTTCATATCACCATCAATACAGGTCACCGATTTTATCCATCTTTTTTATATAGAATTATTATAATAGCTAGACAGCAGTGTTTCGGTGTACTGAATGCTCGCTTAATCGCAATGTGCTTACCACAGTTTCCGCTTAATCGCAAATTGTCCACCTAATAAATGCTACTTTTCTTCTATCTACTATAAAAGAAACTGGATGATATTGGGAATTCATTTCAGTTGCAGTTATCTTCTGTCTTTCTAAAGGATTGACTGCATTATAAAAAAAAATATCAAACAAATAATTTTCTCTGACAGTTTTATGGTCATGTGGAAATCTTGAGGATTGTTTCGTAGCTGACCGTGCGCCCAATGCACCTGCAAGTCGGATCAGTTCCATCTTTTTATGATTTTCTTATCTCCTACTCTTCTCCCCTTCAGGGATATCCCTTTATCCCATTCATAGTGGGTTGGTATCCTAGCAGCAATATCCTATTTCCTAGGGCTGCTGGTAACTTTTCATTATGTTCTGTGAGTCGAGAGAGGCCAGCGTTTGAACGGACTGTGGAGACTCATAAAAGTATAAAAGCCCGGTGAAAAGAGATCCCAGTATTTTAGCTGTTGTCCACAATACAATAGTCGAGTTCCGCTTAAATGCAACTGCTGGGGAGCACAGAAAATGTTGCATATTATGGAAGGACATGTAATTATCCAGTGGAGTGACTATATATAGAAATATTGTTGTGTGGAAGTGTTGCAATAAAGCGGAAGTTGCGATTATCCGGATTGCGGTTAAGCGGAGTAGACTAATACCGGATGAACACTAATACTGCTCTAGGGCTGTTAAGCGCTGCAGAGAATCTTTGTTGTTTGTTTTTTTTTTCATTGATAAGCCGGAGACCGTCTGGCACCATTGCTTTCAATTCAATATTCAGTCCTTGGATTTTTTTTTTTTTTGTTCTTTTAACTAAGGACTGGAATAATTTGGCTGGACTGCCTCGTCGAGGGTAATTTGGCCGGACAGCCAGACAGTAAGATTTTTGCAAGTGACAAAGCACAAAAACGTGCTTCTCACTCATCTTAAAGACAAAAAAAAAAGCAAAAACCAACAGGATATTATTGAATGGTTCCTGTGAAGGTCCTTCCTCAGATTTTGAGTCAAATGAGAGTCCACTAAACTAGAGAGCAGGTTGCCGGTATGAGTGAAGTTTAGTACATAAACTTAGGATGACAATCTTGCGATCAGATAGGAAGGATAACTAGGGAAAACATTTATCTCAGTTAAAAACCACACTCCATCCAGAATATTCCGTTAAAATAATGAAAGACTATAATTTGTGATGCCATTTAGAGAGGGTATTGCCTGTTGCATATTCGTTCTCACTTGGGAATAAAATACGTCTCTAAAGTTCCTTTTCACCACCTACATGACTTTTTGAAGAGATTAACGATTTGCACTAATTTAAGTGAGCCAAAATTGGGCATTGGGTTGGATTCATTAAAAAAAAAACAACGAACATGTCAGTGAAATTTTATTAACACTAAGGATAAGGGGGAGCTACTGATGGGACTCTTGAGTCCCCATCCTCCTCCTCCCCACCCCCACCCCCCCNCCACCCCCCCGACACAAAAACAATCCCATCTTTCCCCACCTTCATCCCCTCTCACCAGCTGAAAGGCCCATCGAGGGAGAGAAAAGGATTCAAGGATGCGAGTCTATTCAGCAAAGCTCTAATATCTGCATTAATTTCTCATATTTCTGGCAGATTCTGTTCCCATATAAAATCCCATCTCTTGTTGACCTGCACTTTTATGGCTCTCTGGTAAAAACGCAAAGAATCACACCATGATTTAGTGCATTTCTGAATTATTGTACGCCTCATTTTTTATTCCCTAGTTAACTTGCAAACTTCCGTTTGCCTGTAGCCTTGATCGCCAAAACACTCACACTGTGTCAACGTTTGCAGTCTGAATGCTCATTCTTCTTCCACGCATGCAATGACTTTCTGAAAGAGCTGAGAGTATTGTCATTTCACGTGAAGGCATTGTGAGAAACCAGAAATTCTACATTGCTATGATATTCATGCAAGGGCAAGAGATAGATTTTAACTCCAACAAGGCTGGAACAAATACTCGATTCGTTTAAACTGGTGCCATGGTGTATGGGCTCCGCATAAGCTCCACGTGTGTCTCTAACAATTTAGCCTATTCCTATGCATTCATATCTTATTCATACAAACGTTCTGCGTGAGTCAATACATTGTCGTGCGAAAAAATGAGTTTAAGCAAAATGAGAATTCTTGTATGAGGAAAATGAGAATTCTTGTATAGGCATCTTTCCTCTGTGTGAGCGCGATGGCCAAATATTCAGAGCGTCTTTAGACTTAGTATTTAAGTTTGTAATTTTTTATAATGTTTCCTTGCTCTCTCTGTCTCTAGGCAATTGTCAGGGCATTGTGTTCCTTCTTCTCTTCAATTCCTCATCTGCATGCTCCTCCTACCGAATTTTGAGCTATTACCTTTACCACTCCCGCCCATTAGAATGTCAAGCATCTGCAAGACTCCGTGTGCATCTGCAATGTCGACCACAAACAAAGATGCCCGCAAAAAGAAAAAAAAATTACTGCAGGTCTTTATTTTCCTACTTTTTCATGTTCCATTTCTTCAGGACCGTTACTGGACCCACCAGAACCCCAGCAATGCTGATGAGTTGCAAAAAGGCACCGTTCTTTGAGCTCTGGAAGCAGTGCTAAGTTATTCAAACTTGATTTGGTGATTATAGGGAGCGGGGCTCAAGCACTGACTGACTTGGCTATACTGTATTTGTTTAACTTTCCCTACGATAAGGTGATCTAATTCGGTGACTAGGAGGGGTAAGGGTTTCTCACAAACTGTAGAAAGAGGTGAGATTTGAAGAAGGTGTAGGGAGAAGTTTCGGCCCTGCTGTAAAGGCTGGTTGCCCTGATGGGTAATTGCCCGATGGAACTCAAGCACCGTTTGCCAACAAGAAGTCAAGTGGCCTAGTCTACGTCAAACGCTCGCCATACGAGGCGAATTTCGCCAGGAGGCGCTCGTCAAGAGGGATACTGACACCATTAGCCTTTTAAACCATTCTCGGGTGATGCCCGAACTCCTTAGCCTTTCCCAGGTGGAAGACCTGAAGAGACTGCGTGATATCAGCACTATAAATTTCATTCCATATGGTTTGCTTTGGCTCGAAGAGGAGTTCTGT
This sequence comes from Ellobium chinense, assembly GCA_033807755.1. Classification (NCBI taxonomy): domain Eukaryota; kingdom Metazoa; phylum Mollusca; class Gastropoda; order Ellobiida; family Ellobiidae; genus Ellobium; species Ellobium chinense. The sequence goes on from JAWQUT010000800.1 coordinate 71,316, forward strand.
TTAACCAGAATCATTGAAGAATAAAGTGTGATATCTGGATTGTGGACTTCCATGTCTGATGTCACATTTTCGTACCAAGAGCTGGCTCTATGACATGATCTTGCATCACGAATTTCGCTGCTGTAGGGAATCCACCCGTTTAATTTGATATGAGCTTCGTGCTTGGAGTCCTCATACGCTGTACAGGTGCTCTCAAGGGCTTTATGCTTATTCAAATTTCAAGACGCTGTTGATTTTCTCACGTTTATATGTCAGGCTCTCTTCCTACTATTTCTTTTTTTTTCCTTCATTTCTTCGATCTTTCCTTCCTCCCTCCCTACCTTCCACCCGTCCTTCCTTCCTTCCTTTCTCCCTTCCTTCGGTCCTTCCTTCCTTCCATCCGTCCTTCCCTCCTTCCTTCTTTCGTTCTTTCTTTCTCTCTCTGGCTTTTTGATCTCCGACCTGTTCTGGTGCTTTTCTATTCAGTTCTCTTTCTCGTCTTAACACAACTCTCCCACTCTTAAACGTCGACCTTTGTTTGTCAATTTATCTTCATTCAGGTAATTCAAAACACAGCAGGATGAAAAACCAAAACTGACAACAAATTTTGGGTTGCATCATTGACTCTCATGTCCTCCTTCATCATGGTGCTATTTTCGTTCATGTGACTCCATCACCTCTTCTTTCCGCTTTTCTTTTGAGCCATCAACTCCCAAACTTCTCGCTTTCTTTAATAAGCTTGCAGCTTTGATATAATTATATATAATAATACTCAGGTCAGTTATTGAATACTATCTTCTTAGTCTACTTTAGATTACAAACTGATTCATCTCTTTTATGTGTCCCTCTCGTATAACTCATTCTGCCCCTGTCTTAAGTGTTCCGTTTTCAGCCACTAGTTCTCAGCCTCTTACTTCTATCCTTCCGGGCGAATCGCTTTTGAACCACTGAAGAATCGATTCCAGTCTTTCCCTACTAGTCTAATATGACTGCAAATTGATATAGTGACTATGATATTCTTTTGTTTGTGTGTTCTTGATGTTGTTGTTGTTTACATATGCAATTTAGATGCACATGCTTTGTTGGTTGTTTGTTTATTATTGTTGTTGTTGTTGTTAAGTGGAATACTGGGTTTCCTAGTCCCACAGACACTTTTTTGAAAAAAAAAAATTTTGAAACAAAATTTCGGCATTATTACCTCATTTTTCCGTAATAACTACTGTTCAAGAAATACAGATGCTCATGAGAGTGACAGAAAGAGAGAGACATAGAGAAAGAAAGAGAGAGAGAGAGAGAGAGAAAGAGAATCTCCTAAAATCAATAAGAGCTTTTATATCTATGTTTTTAAGTCTTCATTTTGCTATGTTATCACTCATTGATTGCTCATAACAATACAAAAGGTAGCAATACTAGTATTCGAAATTCTCTAAATAATTGAGTAACAATATCGATGTTTCAGAGGCTCTAAACCATCACATCCCTGTCACCCTGGCGCCGTTCTCAAAACAACTACAGTACATTTTTTAACAGAGAAAGAAAATAAGTACCCATTTTCCCACCGACCTCTTAGGCCAGTTTTGATTGCTATCCCGACACCTCTCCCAAAGTTTGATGATTATAAGGTACAGTGAGCAAAGGCGGCCAAAAAGCCTGGGTATTGATATAATCCAATTATGCCACACTTTCCCTAACTGGCAACCGGAAACTGTAAATTTAGACAGGAAAACCGCATCGCCGGCTCGCAAGTGCGACCGCTCTCAGGCCGCGGGAAAACTTCCTGTTACTGGCTACGGACAATTTTTACTTTCAAGAAGGAATTTAGGGTGGTGAAAAGGGGGTGTTAGCCCCCCTCCGCCCCCTCCCCTCCTTTTTTGTTTTTTTAAGTAAAAGCCAACATCAAGATTTCTTTTTCATAGTATTTGTCTCATGTTTGTTGTTATCCTTTACAGGTTTGTAGTAGTCTCTGAATCTACTGCTTTGCGGTATTTTGTTCTTTGTTGGTTGTTTTCCTCTGTCAAAATGACATTCAGATGCCTCTCAGAGTATCTTTGCTGTCAGAGTATCCTGAGCTTTTTCTTTATTACTTGTACTGTTTTCGTGTTCTAAATTCTAGCGTTTGTTTGTCATTTGAGAGCTTGAGCATTATCGATGGGATCCCTTACCATCGTAAGAATTATATAAGTGCATCGGTGCTCAGTGCACCCTTAGTAGAGTTCAACACGCAGAGTTAGTGCAATTCTTACGATGGTAAGAGATCCCACCAGTAATGCGCACGTTTTCAGTCTCCGTTCTTTAAGTTTGATATTTTGATAGTGTTTCTAAACCTTTCGCGACTTATGATACACATGTACATCCTTACCCTGTTGTTACAAACAGCTTTTAGAAGCACCGTTATGTCAGAGAGCGCGGTTGCAGTGTCCGTAATACGTACTGTATGGCATATTTCCTGTCCATGAATATTTCCACGTATATGCTAATGAACCCATGTCAACTTGGTGATATCAGCACTTGAAAAACTTGACGTGACGAAGGGGTTAAGGAATGTGCATGTTGGTGGGGGAGGAGGGGGAGGGGGAAGGGGAGGAAAGGGTGGTAGAAGAGAGCGCTCCATTAGCTATAACAAAAGCAACGAAAATAGCTGTGTTTAGGTAATTTGTATGGACTTTGATCTTCCTCCTCGACGACAAGTCGGACAAGAAGAATATATTTTTCGATCATGGCAACACCAGAACAGTCTTAATTTTTAAAAAAGCAGAAGCAACAACAGCAGCAGAAGAGGAAGAAGAAGAAGAAGAAGAAGAAGAAGAAGAAGAAGAAGAAGAAGGGATACTCTGACAGCAAAGATACTCTGAGAGGCATCTGAATGTCATTTTGACAGAGGAAAACAACCAACAAAGAACAAAATACCGCAAAGNGGTGCTTTAGTGGCGTTCAACACGCAGAGTTAGTGTAATTCTTACGATGGTTAGAGATCCCACCAGTAATGCGCAGGTATTCAATCTCCGTTCTTTAAGTTTGATATTTTGATAGTGTTTCTAAACCTTTCGCGACGTATGACACACATGTACATCCTTACCCTGTTGTTACAAACAGCTTTTAGACGCACCATTACGTCCCGGAATCGAGGTTGCATTTTCGTAGTAAGTACCGTATGGCATATTTCCTATCCATGAACCATTTCCACGTATATGCTAATGAACCCAAGTTAACTTGGTGATATCAGCACTTGAAAAACTTGACGTGGCGAAGAGGTTAAGGAATGTGCATGTGGGTGGGGGAGGAGGAGGTGGGGGGAAGGGGAGGAGAAGGTGGTAGAAGAGAGAGGAAGATACGGCTCCATTAGCTATAACAAAAGCAACGAAAATAGTTGTGTTAAGGTAAGTTGTATTGACTTTGATATTTCTCCACGACGACAAGCAGAATTTATTTTTCGATCATGGCAACACCAGAACAGTCTTAATTTAAAAAAAAAAAGAGCAGCAGCAGCAGCAGCAGCAGCAGCAGAAGAAGAAGAAGAAGAAGAAGAAGAAGAAGAAGAAGAAGAAGAAGAAGAAGAAGGATACCATCATCAACAGCACAACTAAAAAGTAGCCAGAGAAACATAAACCACTAACACGGAGACCACCAGCAAAACATAGGAGCAACAACAGCAAAACTTCACATGGTCTACAACAAAATCCACCGCAACGACCACAGCGACTGGGGTCTCTCCTTGTCAACCTTTCACCAGCACTTGAGATGGTGCGGCGGTCTCTGGTAGCCCCAGGCATGTGAGTGAGTGAGTGTGTGGTTGGCTGGTTGGTTGTTGGTGAGTGAATGAGTTGGTTTGACGGACAGCTCCATGATGGGCCAGCCCTGGTTGACCTTTAAAGTCTGGGCTAGTGAGAGCAAGGACTTGACTTGTGTGAGTGCTCAACCTTTCCTGTTGTTCCAGTTGTTGGCGTGAATGTGTTGTGGTGGTTTGTTTGTTTGTTTGTTTGTTTGTTTGTTTGTTTGTTTGTTTGTTTGTTTGTTTGGTAGTCTGGGTGGGTTGGTTGGTTGGTTGATTGGTGTTGGAATGCAAACGAGGGTGGAATTGGAAGGTGCTAGTTGGCTAAAGAGAATACAAAGAGGCTAGAAGAGGGAGAAAGGGAAAGGGGGAGAGGAAGAAAGAGAGAGAGAGAGAGAGAGCAGAGGGGTATAGGGAGAGAGAGTATGTGTGTGTTGCCAGAAAGACATGCGACTCTGAATCATTCATTTCAACTCACTTAAGCGTAATAATCGTAATATCAAGTGCTGACTTCATTCACAGCTCTCACCATGAGGTATGAAAGTCCAACCACTGCAGCTGAGTCATGTGTTTCTGTGTTAGCTCACTGGGACAGTTCTCACTACGCACACAAGAACACGAATCCACTAAAACATCTTAATTACTGCGGCCGTTCCTGATATTCGCACCACACACTTGACACCAGTAAGTGCGCATGGTTAAAAAAACCGGAACCCCCATCTTAACTTCATGCTCTGGATCGCTTATCGAAATTAGGGCTACTGTTCTGATATTCTCACGGATAAGACAGCCGCATGTGCCAGCCTATTCCAGCGTACGCGATAAGATCCGGATAAGATGAAATTAACCGTATTGACTAATTAATTGAGGTGATACTTGTGAAAATGTCATGTACCACAAGCATATGAATCATTTACTCTGGTGAGTTTATGAAAAAGAAAATAAAAAGCACTCAAACATGAAAATTAAGTAGTAGTTGCAATTTTCATAATCAGTACCAGATAGTGAAAGTTTAGTAGTAGTAGTCTATACTTTATTACCAGACAGGTTTCTCTGTTGTGAAACTATAGCGATACTTCAACGCAGCCATTGCTTGTTTGAATTGATAGCATGCATTTTCTGATTATAGTCATGAAATTCCGTGAGTGTGCGCGCTGCTTGACGTGACATTTTAAACACGTTTATGCTTTTCCTTGCACGCAATGATAAGGTGCTGCGAATCGCTGTGATCTAGTTTATATCAAGTATCTTACATACAGTTTACAAACGAGCCAATGACAAAATAATTATATTTTATCTCACTTGATGCAGTTTGAAGACTTAATGTTCACGCAAAACTGGAATCCCGATAAAGTGAGATTCCGAAAGATTCAGGTATAAAGAAGAGAAAACAGGAGAAAAATTATGTACCCTTCATATCTAGCGGTGAAAATAGAATCTGACGTTGATGGTCGGTCTCACAACCCCTCGCTGGCGACTGCCGGAGATTGGCGATATCTGCTCTGCAACATAAAAAGCGTTTTACATAGAGCACCAGGCAGGGGCAACCGTAAAGTTTTTCGGCTTTGCCCGCGGATCTTGTAAATAAACGTGGGTCTGTGTTTAATCGAGGAAATCTGGCGGCGTGCAATACTGTGTGTTCAAGAAAAAAACCTAACTTAGCCTAGCCGACATTTTTGGCTTGGCCAAGTCCACTCTCCCCCACCCCCTCCCTCCTCCGGGCTTCCTTTTGATAGTAATAATCATTCCATTAGCGGGGGCGTCCATCAGGGTATGGTTATTACACTCCCCTATCCCCCTCCTCCTTTTGATAATTATAACCCTTCCATCCTTCCATGAGCAGGGACGTCAGTGTACATCTCCTTAACCACCTCCCTCTATTCGCCCCCCCCCTCCCTCTCCCACGGCTCCTTATGATACTTGATGTGAGAGGTTTGTATTTTGAAGTGTACAAACTGAGCAGTCAAAATGGAAAGACCTCGATTTCTCCCGCCCTTGTTCGCCTCCCCCTCTCCGGCCCTCGCTGCGCTTTCTTCCTTCCTCGTCACGAACGTCTCCATCACCGAATCCACCTTTGACTTTTGATTTGTTCCGCCCCTGTCGTGGTAGAGGCATCTTCGCCTTAAGTGAATGAATTTCACCCGTTTCAGTGTTAGAACATTTAGAGAGAATGGCTTTTGGGCGGAATCTAAACAGCTATCGCTGGCACAGGAGGTGCAGCTGAAGTAATTTGTTTGAATAATGCAAGACGTCTCCATGTTTTTGCGTTTTCAATTTTCTTCCATGGGCGGCGAGACCCAGACGCTTTAATGGGGGGTGCAGCAACCGGGCAAGGACGACTTAATGAGTACCTTCTTCTGAACATAAAAAATAGGCTGATCTGTGAACTCCCCTCCCTTTTCCTGCCCCATGAAACTATGTAAAATACATATATATATAATAATAATAATAATAATATATATAGATATATAGATTTATACATATAGATATACATAAAGATATATATATATAAAACCTCCTTTTCAAATCCAGCCGGTCCATACCTCTCATCTTCAACTCATAGGGTATCTTAAACACTCTATACTTCATGCCTCCCTTGCATAATATTGGAGATCCGCCCATGGTCCCGTCAGAGAGAGGGTTACAG
>JAWQUT010000800.1:79996-89996 GCA_033807755.1 Ellobium chinense
CCTCCCAACAGTCCTGCCTAGTTCCAAAGCACTTCCGCTAATGATATGGAATTTCCTATCGCCAAGGGTAAAGCATGTCCTCCAAATTCATTTTGCATACACACACTAAGAGAGTACTTCTGGATGCACTTTTTATGTTTACTATTGTATTTACTCTGCAAAATTATCTGCCAAACATATTTTAGTGGCCATTTAGCACCACTTAAAATTCCATTTGCAGCCTCTTAGCTACCGAGATTGAAAATAATATGAATTTCTGGGGAACTGTGTTTACTCAGCCCGTCTATATTAATGAGTACCTTCTTATAGGCAGTGACAGCTGTTGAAGATTAGCACTTGCAACAGAAAAGTGGCCCTGTAAACTTCCCAGGGTTCGGAGAAACATAGTGTGTGATCTGGTCTGTTGAGGTCTGCATAATTTGAGGTTGTGTGAACGGCTATTGTTTAGATTCGACTGCAACCAGACAAGGACATCATTTGTCTTTCCACTGTTATCATTCTTTTTGAAACTTGTTGCTAAGACAATGCAAAGGGAATAGACACGTATTTTGATTAAAAACGCGTACATACATATACACATATACACACTGTTAAACACATACACACGATAACAGAGGATAAAAGTAAAATAAAGTTGCATTTTATACCTTGGTGAATGATTATAAACTATCACAATTTCAACTTACCAAAAAAACAACAAAAAAAGATTATTGCGGTAATGTGATTTTGTGCCATCTGACGACATGTGTTACGAACTTGGAGCTATGACGTGTTCTGAGTTATCTTTTCATGTTTATACATGTATTACCTGCACACGGAGACCTTAGTAGTTTGGATTACTAACCATATAGTAAAACAACCGTCTAAGAACCGGCAGTCGCTCCTTCAACAAAACGGAAGACATCGCTTGAACTAACAAAGCGATCTGAGTTGATCACGGATTTGGGCGATACTCAAATATTGAAATAGCGCGAAGGGCGTGACGACTGGGTCCCCAATCTTAACACAATGTAGACAGTACCTTAGTGCAGGTCGAGGGTTTTCAAACATCTCAAGGCTTGGACCCTATCCGTTAGTCCAAAGTCATCTAAAGAAACCGTTAGCAGTTCTCATGCTATGTAGGCATTGACAACTGACCGAACATCTTCAAACCTCACTTCGCTCAAGAGCAATTCTTTAATGTGTGGCTCGCATAGTCCTCTAGGATTTTTAAGGGTACAACTTGGATATGCGCGCATGTTTTGAAAATCCCTGGTATAGTTGGTTTTTTGTAACGGAGCCCATGGAAAATATGACAGGTGGAGAGAAGGATTGGTAACAGTAATATTGGAAAAAGACAAAAATGAACTAAAAAAAATAAATGATTTGTTAATTCACTTTAGTGACTAAATTTTCTTTGCTCAAATCTCTTTGGCTTTTGCGATGGTTCGTGCAAGATTGATTGATTGATTGATTGATTGATTGATTGATTGACTGATCGATCGATCGATCGATCGAATCGGAAATAGTAAAAAACACTCTCGTTTTTAAGTCAAACGTCCATTTTGTGATATTATAGTTTATACTTAAACACTACGTATGAGTAAACAAAGCCGATCTACATATTAAGTAGACAGTGAAAGGCATGGCTAGTATTTGACTTTGAAAAAGGAGAGGCAGTTTGAAGTTAAGTGCGCACTTTAATCGTTAAGAGGGTACTTAAGATTGTTTTACACACATCAGAGACTGAACAGTCTATCTGGATGTCCATAGACTATTCGCCTGGCTACTGTCTCAGACTGTTGGCTGTGTTGTCTCGCGGGTAGCAACACATTATGTACCTCCAGTATGGCTTGGAGGTGTGATGGTATATGACACGACTGCTGTTATTAATACGTAGAGTAATCATAATAATTGATAATAATAAAGTGTTTTAATGTATTAATGTCTTAGCCAGGCCTTAGCCCGCTTGTGCAACTGCGCATTATTGTTACTCTGGCAGGCCAGGTCACGCTAGAACATGCCCAACTTCACGTGGAGCATGATATCCCACGGCCATTTACATGCCCTAATCACTAGCATTCTATTATATCTTTGACTGATATATATATAAATATGTGATATATATATATTAGTTATATTTTTGACTGATATTGCTCCACGCTGTGCTGAATAAAAAACAATCGGCTTCCCTTCTTGAAGCCTCTTCTGTTTACCTTTCAAACTCCCTTCCTGCCAGGTTGTAAGTGAACAAGCAAACCAGATTACCTGGAATAAGATACCTGAATTAAACTGCCGTTTAGACTTTCACGCCGTGGTGCTTGCCAGTAATTCACTTATGTGGCTATCTCCCAATACTCGTGAACAGTTCACTGATCTGATTCTCCTCGTTCTCTCCCACTGGGTTATCGACTGCGCTTGTGTTGAATTCAGGCAGATTGAATTTCGGATATCTCGAAGTAATTTCGAACGTCCCAGCATGCTGTGGAATCCAGCTGTTAGTTTCTGATAGTGTGAACCTTTGATACACTTTTCTTTCACAGGAGAAAGAGGGGGTGAGGTGAGGATAGGATAAAAGATACTTAGCACTTTGACTGCTCTAGATTAGAATGTGTTTCAGCTGCTATATATTTTACTCTTCTACCGTTCTGGCTTCTACAGGGGCGTATCCATCCTGATCTCGAATAAGGTATGCACCCGTTAATGACGTTGAACACATATGGTGGCGCCTCACCAAAAAACGCCCCCAAACTCTCTAACCTTCCTCCCTCTACCCGAATGGTTGATTTAAAAAAAAAAAAATCTTTATACCACATCCCAGTCACTTTTTGATGTCTAACAAGCATTTCCTTTCTTGTCAAGAATAGTAATTCTCAGAAACTGTTTTTATGGCTATCCAGCCCTCCCACGATCACTGCACTCCTTAGACAATATCCTCAACAACTACGACTACAACAACAACAACAACAACAACAACAACAACATCAACAGCAAAAACAGTAACAAGATTATTTGAAAGTTTAAGTACAAGTCAGGGCATACATTACAGCATTGAACATGAGGAAACAAACTTCTTTTAACTGACGGGACATTACAATAAATTAAGCGACATAAGCGTACCGCACCTCTTCCCCTTTTCGTGTAACATCAGTCTCAAAATCGCTAAAACAACGGCACGCCTCCAGGTCATAGACACAGCCTACTCCTGACTTATAGGGACAACAGGAACTTCATAATCAACGCCCATGTAGGCGCCAGGCCGGCTTATATGTCGCCTGATAAAGGGGGCCCTTTATAAAGACAAAAACCACCCAGCGATTAATCAGGGTGTTCCTTGTTCGACAACTTTCACTGGGGAAACCAGTAACAGCCTGACACATCTTTGTTTAAAAGTATTGTTATTTCCAATCTGTTATGTATCCAATCTCTGGTACCTGGATCTCATACAAACCCCGGTGATCAAAGGCACATGGTGTTATTCTATAAATCTAGCTGCTCTAATCAAGTTCTCTGCTCTATCATGTAAATTTACATTTCAATATTGTATAGTTAAAGGTGTAAATAATGAGTGACAAACATTTCTCTGCCATTCATTAATATTTGAAAACAGGCACGAGCTTTGCGTATCAACTCTCTTGGCGTGGGACCAAAATATGGTCACTTAGCATTATATACAGTTGATGCGGATGATCTCGTCACGCCCTGATCAACCGAGAGAAGCGAATGACGGACTAGCTCGGCTGGTATCCGAGCGGTTTGGCGGCAAGTTGTCCAGAGTGATCTAAACAATAATTCAATTGCGAAGCACTGGTTAATGGTGTCACTATTGGATAAGGTGTCGATCATAACAATATCTTGCTCATTAACCTACAAAATGCAGCAGACGAAGAGTATCTATGTCTACTCCTGCCTCACTAGGACCAAAATGATCTCGAAGTCCGGTTGATGATAATAATTAACTCTTTCCATCCAAATAATTTACCCAGTGCGCGTACGAAAAGTTTTGCAAAGCCTACAAATATAACAATGTAGCGTGTTCACTCAAAGTACGCCCAGAATACTGCTTTGATACCTTAGCAAATATAAAAAAAAAACATTAAACTGACGAAATATTTGTACATGGCACAAATCTTACCAAATGATTAATCACCATTCTCAGCAAAGGGGATCAGACACGCTTAGTAGATATTTCAGCATCACAGCACCCCATCATGCATTCCGCTTAGATCCAGAACCATCACCAAGGCCAGAGGTATTTTGTCGGAAGATTAAGTCCTCAGTTGTTTTGTTTTTTTTTATCTCTCAGCCTTTCGGCACCAAGCAGATTGTAACTGGCAACTGTGCTGGAGTTCAAGTATTTCCTGTCGTGGGTGACAGCCGAAGAGCCATTTATAAAGTTTTATTAGTGCATAAAATATCACCCTGCGTGCCAGGGGTGACATTAGACGCGACAAAGTTCAAAAACTCTTTGGCGACAAAGCCGGAATATTAAACAAAGAGGAAACATTGCAGGCAGGGGCGTAGAGCAAGTGAGGAGGCTCATGATGTCAATGGAATGAAAATAATATTTAAGTCAATCAAACATTGTGATGTCTCATTATGACGTAGACACCAGACCTAATCTGTAAAGTAATCGAGTATTTGCATCCGTGAGTACTTTTCATTACCTGGACCAGTGATCACCGCTGCTGTGTCCGGGTAGTTATAATCGTATAAAATAGAAAGAGGAGTCATGCGATACCCTATCCACCCATAGTCAGTCATTCGATCTTTCGCATGTCCTACTTTCCTCGTCCCCCTCACTTCACAAAGCAAAGTTACACTTATGAGGGGGTAAAAAAAAAGTTTTAAAAAAAAAGAAATAATTTAAGCTTTAATTTCAATTGCCAGTTGTCACATGCCTGGCTTGTCTTTCAGAGTGTAATCTCCAGTATTTATAACAGTAGTCTCTTTGCAAACATGATGAAAGAGATTATCGGGGGATTAAGTAAACCCTTGAGGATACCAGATAACAAACTATACACACGTCAATATATCATTGTTACAGGGTGGGGATTTAAATTATTGATTTAATTTCAGCTAGTCGGGATTGCTCTTGTCGGAGACATGCGAGGAACTTGAATTCACAGACTTGTTTTATTCAAGTGAGTTCTTAAAATAAATCGGAACTAATAGCAGTAACTTAAATTAAGAAACCTGCCTGAACACCAAAATAATAAAACTGAGCAAACAAACAAACAAACAAACAAGCAATCAAACAAACAAACAAACACTACCGAGAGCTTTACACTATGAACAAAATAAGACAACGAGATTGTTCGGCAAAGATGCCTTTGTCGGCATTATCATATACAGATAAAAAAAAAAAACGACACACCAGCAAGATGAGAATATCAGGTGCATCGGAGAGGAAAATATCAAACAAATGACAGGAATGGAAACTATTTATTCAATATATATATCGTGAAGCTTATGATAAACCATTTAGCCTATCTTGATATTTAATGTTTTCCTGAAAGGAATGGGAACGTCGATATAGTTGAAATACAAATATATTGTTTTTCCGAATTCTGAGCTACATTTTGACACGCCTATTTCAAACTTCAAGAAGAGGATAGAAGATTAATAGCATTGTTTAGAGTACCTAGACAGGTCAAGAGATTTGCACTTGAGGCGTTTTATGCTGGAACCGTCGCCAGACATGTAAACACTAACTTTTACTGACGACTTTGTGTCTATCTTTATAATATGAAAGGCCGTATAACTAAACGCAGCTGAGATATTGCGCATTACCGATGAGATCTGTCACCAATGTACGAATTATATTTGTGCATCAGTGCTGAATGCACTCCCAGTAGCGTACAACATGCAGAATTAATGTGATTCTTACGAGAGTAAGAGAGCCCATGGTTAATGCGCAAGTTCGCTATTATTTTTTATGCTTGATCTCTTGACTGTACAGATGTCGAATATTCAGAGTTATTTAACCTGATGCCCTCCGACCCAACTCTTCCAGTTTCAATTTGTTTTAAAGATGTATCACTACACCTACCAACGGTACATGTATTTATCTGTCTTTGTCGTGTTGTTGTAATGGCACTACGAGGGGCAATAACCCAAGATCGCTGAAAGGGGACATAATGCGATTCGTCTGAGTCCCCGCCATATTGTTTTTAGGGCCCCGTGGTGAGGGTGGATTAAGGGTCCTTCATACCTCTGTTACCAGTCACCATAAATATTGGGTGCCATCGGTATTGCTCTAATGATAACAGTTAAAATAAGATATACAACGCGGGAGGCGTCCAGCGGGGGAAAGAGGAATTTTTGGAGACCAGACTAGCGACTGGAATTTCCACAGACTGTTTGGTAATCTGGATCTTATGCAAGCATATTACGAGGGGTTTTTATCTTTTTTGGTCTTGTTTCAAACAGGGGCGGAATTTGGCGTATCTGGGCAGGAATGGCTAACGCACATACCTTCCCACCCCATTCTCAACGCAATATAACTCCAAAAACACAACCGCTCTTCGGACCAAGCTTAGGAGATTGTGTTATGAGTACTGTTTTGCTATCCAGAGCACTTTTTATAACGCACTTAACAGTTGGGACCGTTGAACGGGAGTCTACTAAGCAAGAAATTGTGTTAAGCGGTGTTTGTATTATCAGAGTTCCACTGTATGTATGTATTTCGGGATACACCTCTGCGTCCTCGCTCATTTTACACATACACAGTGGGTCCGAAACTGTTTGGAGTGTTCATTTCAACAATGGCCTGCAGTATCTCGCTGCACAACCTCTCAAGATCTACAGGCGACTTGTTTCCGCCACTGCTTACACAATGTTGTTATATTACGCCCCGGACTGACTTTGTAAACACTTCATCTTAATATGAGATGGGAACTGAAGGTATTTATGATTGTAGTCTGTATGGGACAGGGCGACATTCTAGATCACTGACGCTATATTTTATGCCAAGGGGCATTGTGTGGGGTTGTCTATTGACCTCTGTCGCAATGTATCATTTTCATACATGCTGTTTCATCCTATTTGTAGACTCGTCATAATCCAGTCTGTTGGTATAATGATGTTATTTTATTCTAGAGTTCAAATACAATTCCCTACCACGGTCGTGTTATAGGTGCCTATAGAAAGCATTTCATTCACATTTTCCTCAGTCCACCCATCTGTAAAATGGGTACCTGGCTATAGGCTGTGAAAGACACTGTCAGAAAGCGAGAAGATAGCCCCTGTACCTAGCAGTAGCAGATTGTTCCCCAGGAAGTTGAGAAAGTCCAAACGTTATCAAGCCTGCTAAGGTAATAATGATGTGATATGCCTTGAAGTTCGAGGTCACCAGGTTTTGCTTTACCTTAACGCGATGACATTTTTTTTAAAGCCAGAGAGAACAATGAGATAGATATGCAGTGGAAAGAGAAGAAGAGTGCCACCACTGAAAGGGATTGCACCGTCATGAGTCAGACAGTTTATGTCTATCAGCTGAAGGTCTCTAGAACTGTCTCGCAATCCCGTGACCTACTTACGATGTAGAACACAAAAATTGTTGACATTTCCATGTAGATTCCCATGCACTCACACTGAGAAGATTGGAGGTCAGAACTAGGGCCTGGTTCTAGTAAATTGTATATGACAGACGTTTAATCACAGGGTGAGCAGTTATGGGTTAAGAAATTTCTGGGTCAAAAAGTTTGATGCGCATCGATTTTATGACAAGATAGGGTTGAGTGACACGATCGTGAGGAAAGACATATGTTTACTTGACATAAGTGCAGTCTGGTGATATTACTTTTTTCTTTCTTCTGAGCAATCACTACATGTGACCAAGACATCACATTTATTCATTTATTTATTTACTTATCTATTATTTTTCTATTATCCAATCATATTTATTTCGTCTTTTTGCCATAACCAGATTTTTTTTTACTACGGTATCGTTTACATCATCATCGTGCGGTTTTCATCGTCATTTACCTTATTGTCACAACATTGTCCACGTCATCACCCTGTACTTTCAATTTGAGACGCCAGAAAAATCACTGCAACAACTGCAACATAACAAATAGCCTACAACAACGACAGCTACGCCATTATCTTTTTTTCTTCTTTAAAGATTGGACAAAAGAAATATTTGCCTTAGTATGAACACCACAACATTCAAGGTACCATCACCCTGACCTACATCTAGATTAACCACAATCATAATCGCAACAATACAATACAGACGCCGTAATTAGTTAGCGGTAACAGCAGCAGCAACAACAACAACAAGGTAAAAAATGAAATCATGATAATCATCAAACTCATCCTCAACACCAGCAGCAACAATAATAACCACAACAACAACAACTACAACAACAACCATGAACAGGCGGAAAATTCCCCTATAGTGTTGCAGTCACGTGATTTGCGCCATCTTGCGACAGTTGAATAATATTCTTTCCACAAAGTCAATATCATAATTCATCTCATGCAGCACGAAAAAAATGAGAGAAAAAAAAAATGTTGCGGTCCGCCTCGTGGGCACTCAAAGAGCTACTGTATAGTTTTCTTTAATTTCTCGCAATCGTGAAGGAACAATTACTGCTCTCCACAGAAGTTAAACAGACAATGTGAAGTTCAAAAACTATCTTTTAGACATAAGCACTCGAACGCTAGAACATACCTGCACTGGTATCATGGTCAGGGCAAAAAGGCAATAGCTTTAGTAAGCGTGTAGAGCCAACATGGTGCCTTTTTCAGCTGCGAGCGATTGTTGTGACAATTATACTTCGATTTTTGGAATCGTTCGTGGCGAAGGAGGCTCGTAGGGAGCTGAAAAGGAGGTTGGGGGGTGGGGGATGATTGCGGGCCGGGATAGAAGTAGGGAACGGCGAGTTTTGCGAACAAATCCAAGGATTGAGAGAGGGAATGGGGGGGGNGGGGGGAGAGGGAAGGGAGAAGAAATTGCATATCAGTACTTAGCAAAATGTTAAGTTTCGTTTTGTTTGTTTGTTTATTTGTTAACATTCGTGTATAGAGTTATATTGAATATCCTTCGGTATAAACACAAAATAACTAAATGATGAAGACCCACTCCCTTCTCCAACAAACACACACACACACACACACACACACACACACACACACACACACACACACACACACACACACACACACACACANTGATTGTTTGTTAACATTCGTGTGTCGAGTTATGTTGAATATTCGTCGGTATAAACACAAAATAACTAAATGATAAAGACCCACTCCCTTCTCCAACAAACACACACGCACACGCACGCACATAAACACACAAACACATACACACACATACACACACACACACACACACACAAACAAACACACAAATTTAATGTTTTATCATGATGCTTATCAACAGCAAGTTGCAGTTTCAAGCTTAAGAACCCTTTTGATATACAGACTGCCGACCCTGGCTGCATCTCTTTCTTTCACCGCCCACGAGCCGGGCAGGCTCCAGTATGCCCTCTCTTTAAATGTTTAAATACCGTGCTATGCAATATCCTATGAAATGAGGGGTTTTTAAGAGATTTCTCAATAGTTGAAGAATGCATAACAATGCTCAGTTATCAGTTATCAGTTATCAGTTCAAGGGCAAGTTCAAACCAATAATCTACAACAATGCACGGGTCGGAATCATCTGGATTTTTTTTGTGTGTGTGGCGATATTTTTTTTTTTTGTTTCTCTACAAGTTTGGAAAAAAACAACAAAACACAAAACAGTTCTAAACATCCTGTATGCTAGAAAGACTGCTTGATCAACAAGTTCAGTAGTTTTTTCCATAAAGAATCTAGGGTGTAAAAAATCAAGAACATGTGTTTTCAAAGGTAGAGATGTCAACAGTAAGGGTGATAACTCTGAACAAGATCAGAACATGAGAACAGTGGCAAGCCTGGCTTTTCATGAGATAAAATGACCGAATCTGAAAATGTTACATATTCGTTTCAAATTTAACAAGGTTATCAAGTTGATCGATCAGTTTAA
>JAWQUT010000800.1:94996-102496 GCA_033807755.1 Ellobium chinense
TACTAGAGGTTTTAATTATGAATTTCTTTTACTGTAATAAATTCGTAGGGGCAGTAAACCATCATGTTGCACATTTTCTATGCATAATGAAAGCGTTTACCTGTGACGTTAACTTTGGGAAAATTACTCTCTGATGTGAAGCGTGTGACTCCAACTCCAATAAGTCGGGTGTGCCTTCCCTTTCTTTCTTCTTATACCCCGGGCGGGTCTTTAAGAATGTCAGCCTTAGACATGCAAAACTTCGCTCATCCAGCCACATCTTTTCCTTCTCATGCAGGTCATTCGAGGACTATCACTCCCTTGTCATTAAAAAAATTAAAAAAGCAACATCTTACAATCAATTCCGCTTACTCGCAACTTCTCGAGAGCATGTGAAAAGTTGCGAATGAAAGGAGTTTCGATTATCCAGCGACTGTCGTATACAAATATATCATTTCGTTATTTGAAAATTTGTTGCGATTAAGGGAGTGTTGTGGTAATCCGGACTGCGACAAGCGGAGTCGACTGTAATATATAATAACAAAAGAGGAGAATTCCACCCAAACAATTTTGTGACCTGGGAAAGGTCACTTAGGGACCAATCTGTCTGCGAGGTAATCAGCTGTGAGAAATCATTACCTCCCCTTAGCCCAGGTCTTGAATGGCCGCTGTTGACTTCACAACATGACTTCTCAATACTGGCGGCTCCATCGAGCATGAGAAAAGTAGTAAAGCTGGGGCGAAGCAAATTTCTAGGGGCGCATTGGTGCACAGCCTGTGATACTGTTTTTGGACGAAACAAATCGAGCCATAATGTATTTTGTTTTTGTTCTTTTCTTTTTTTCTTACCTTTCGTATGCTTCTGTTCCAAACAAGCCTGGTCGCGGCAAATTTCACAGCATGGCGTCTAGACATTAGGGACACATAAGTACATGATAAGCTATATCGTCAGTATTGGTGAAAGGAGCAATGGGGCAGCTCGTACCACTTGTGGGAGGCATATATTAAAGCATGTGGTAACATTCAGTCAAGTAGTAATTTTAATCGTAATGTTAGAACTGAGAGTTTCGATAAACTTCTGAGGTGCATTGTTTTTTTTTAGCACGATGCGGCGTTGAGAGTTCAGTAACCTAGAGCATGCCAAGAAAGTACTCCACAACAAATGCAATGTAATTTGGAGGCACTGTATATTACCGAGGTAAGAGGCTTCCAAGCCGCCATCATATTTTGAGTTTATTATAAATAATCTTCTCTTCAACTGTAACGTTGGATAACAAATGAACATACCCTTACCCATGCAAAAAGGAAGCAATTTAACTGAAGCCGCCTACTTCGACAGTTTATGCCTCTTTGCTAATGAGCCAGATCTGCCGTCAATCCCAGAGAGAAGACAGAAAAGTGGAATGATAAAGAAGGCAGAGGAATGTCAGAACGCCATGATGGGCTAAAAATAGGCATCTCTGAAACCACCCGCATCATTTAGTATTTTTGTAGCCGTAGGGATGGTCATTTGCTACCTCAAAGTATAGTAGGTTACTACTGTTTATAAGAAGACTTAATTACCACCCCTGCAGTAATCCTGCAGAACAGTTGTGAGGATGGTTCCAGAGTAGAACTGTAAGAGTCATACTGTTGTTCGTTGTAAAAAGGAAAAATATTGCCTGGATGATGTTGTACTGGCCGGAGTTTTGTCTCGTCTGAGATCCCTACAACGCGGGAGGAACCTCGATGGGGTCTTACCAGTCCAGCCCCTAAGGATCTTTTGTACTGCGGCGTTTGGCCATTATATGACATTGAATAAACCTCCCCAGCACATCAGCGCCGCCAGCGGACACAATAGTCAAAAGTAATTTCAGACACACACGTCAAGAGCTCCCTTCATTATAAGTCACCTTTCAAGCCCTTGTTGTAACAACGCTTTGAAAATCACAATGGCGGCAGATTCTTTGCGGAGCTATATTATTGTGTTGTGAGGAATGGATCGTTACAACTCATAGTACTCGACTCTTGATATCTCTTCAAGAACATATACAAACGAACACATACAAATGAACTGATTTCGATTCCAAGGAATTGTTTTTCAGTTGCGCATCAAAAGGTACAGATTCTGCCCTCGCACGACCTACAGTGAGAATATCTGAGCGTAACTTTTTCTTTGCATTATATGGGTGTGCCGGTTTGGTTTGTAGATAAAAAAAAAATGGCAAATGCATGAAAATATTTCCTCACATTAGGTTTTGCCAGCTACTACTTTTCATTTAGGTATGTTAAAACACGGATGCATGTAATTAAAATCTCATGAATATAATAAGAACAAAATGTGTAGCTGTTCAGCAACAACAACAACAACAACAACAATAACAGCTGCCATTAAATTCTTTCTAAGAGTACTTTCAATCAAAGTTTTGTGTATTCGATTCCCAGACAGACTAAGCCTAGGAACGAGCCGATTTCATTCTGGCAGAAATCGGCCCTTCTTCTCCATTGTACTGGAACCACGAGTACTGGTCTAGCCTGTACTTCTTTTTCTCAAAAATACAAGAAGAGGGTCCTTATGGGAATACAAATTACCCATACAACTTGGCCGAATGAACTACGGGGTACTTGACTTCTAAGCTCAGTAAAAAGGCCACAGGCCTCGAAGCAATGTTGCCACTTGTAGGGATTTCCCTTAAAGAAAAGATAAAATCTCTTTGAGAGAAATCGTTGGTAAAAATGGTGAAATGTAGGGCGACATAGATAAAATGCCTAGTTTCCTTCTTTTTAACAATAAAATCAGAGGATGTCCAACATTGTGCTTGCGAAAAAAATGTAGGGAAAAATTACGTTTGCTGTAGGGCAAAAGCACATGACCAAATGCATAAAACCAGAGCAGCAGGCACCGCTGTCTCGTGAAGTTGGTTCGCGAGTAGAAGAGGAAAAAAAAATCCACGGCAGACGAACAGTCGTCACTTCACCGGCACTTGGCAGAAGTTTGTCATTCTCTGTCGATTTAACTTCGAAAGGTCAACCTTTTCCCTGACTCTAGATCGAGCCGGTACCGTTGGCGTTCAAAGTGGTAAGACCAATAAAGATGTACGACATACGATTTTGTTCGCTGACAGTACGGTGGTAGACATTACTATTTTAGAAGTGAGGTAGCGAAGTGGTGTTTGATCTTTCAAATTTGGATACGGGTTTGTATTTGCTCAATGGATGGATGGATGGATGGATGGATGGCTGGATGGATGGATACAATAATTAAATGCAAGGGAAAACAACATACTCGAGTTAATCTGGCAGTTGAGAAGCAAATCGGATTTGATGAGAGAAAGAGGCGAGCGAGAAGATACAGATTAAGGAGAAATGTGAAGATGGAACCAGGAATAATAGATCACTCCAGTTATTATGCATGCACCGTTATCCGGGCACCGCAAGCCATAACTCCAACAACCATTACTTCCGCTTTCCACACTTCCATTGTCAAAAAAACATCACTGGCTGACATGATCTCATATACTGGCTATTATTGGCTGATAGTCTACATCTTGTGCTTTTGGAATCGAGATTTGATGACGCAATCGCACTACTTTTTACAATGACATTTCACTTAAACCGGAAGTGAGCTCTGATGGAGTAGATTAATTAAGAAAGTTTTCTCTCTGCGCGATAGATCATATGGAAACTTTCGAAAACTAAATGAATATCAAACACTCACAGTCTAAGTATGGGCTTATATTGCTAAACAGTATCGCATAACGTGTTTCGTAATCTTGTTGATGAGATCTCTGCCCTCCAGCGACTCTCGACAGTGGCTATTGATCCGTTGTATATGTAATTTAAAATGTGGGCACCGTTCCGTAAGGATGGTGTGCAGCAAGCCTAATGCACTAGAATGCAAGCACACACACACACACACACACACACACACACACACACACACACACACACACAAACACACATATATACACACACAACACACACACACACACACACACACACACACACACACACACACACACACACACTTCCTACGTTCCTAAAAGTCCTACTTTCTATCGTTCACTGACGTCCTCTCTTGCTCAATGTTTTCAGCTGTACTTTTGTTCCTTACGTCGCCAGTGCTCTTCTTTCTTTCTTTATCTCTCTTTTCTCAATATCTTTATGTGGGGTCTCATGTCAAAGTGTTAATTATCAAATGCATAAAAAAAGATACAGACTAAGGACCAGAATGAAATATGAGGATGTCAGAAAACTTATGTACCAACAGAGCACATTTAGATTATCCTTCTGTCATTTTCTGTTCTTTTATTCTTATCAGCTGTTTACATTTTTCCTGGCTATACACTAAGAGTCATATACACAGTGTTGACGGTAACTATGGAAAATATCATTGACGTTTTGTGGGCTTCCCGTAGACGTTACTAGCGAGCAAAGTTAGACAGCATTGTGCATACTGCCCCAGGAGCAGATTACCCATTCAGGCATGTCCACGTGCATCTCAAAAGCTTTATCTCCTTTTGGAAGATCTTTCTGGCTCATGCTTTTAAATAGAATGCTAAGCATATTTTCTTGCTAGTCACTTCGGACATCCCTTTCCTGTCGTGTTCCTTATGAAAAGAGAGTTGAAAGTCACAACAACGAGCATACGTACGTCAGCATCATTCCCTGAGCCACGCATATTATTAGACTAGACTATATCGTTTGTCAAAAAACTTTTCAAAGTTACAATAATATTAACACGAGGACGTTAAGCATATCAAACAGTGATGTTCTTGAGTACAAAAGGCTCCTTCCAAAGCTTCAGATTATTCCGCGCTGTGGATGTCCCGTCACCAGGCACAAAGACATCCAGTCTTTTGCAGGGCTCAGTCACAGCGGGTGTCCAATAGAAGGAGTCCTGGGTGCAAAAATTGCTGCTGGTTGATTTCTAGGGCCGTGACGAATCCGACGATGATAATAATAATGGAGACTCGTCAGTTCAAATTTCAATCATGTAAAGAATCTTGGATTCGAATCTTTTTTAGCATGTGAGTTCCTAGTCGTGTATGTTTGCATGTCTTTGCCGCGACATTTGATGATACAGGCTTTTGCGATATATCAGAGCTGATCTTAAGTGTCCAGGAGAAGCGGCAAAGGGAGAATGATCTGATGAGAAACAGATTTTAAAAAGTGCTACAGTTGTCAGTTTAAAAAAAATAGCATCTTATTATGCTGTAATCAAAGTGCCCGTTTCGATTAAAATGTATGTGACCTGTACTAAGGCGAAACGAGATATTCTGGGGTTTAAATATTCTGGCCTATTTAAGAACCAATATTTATAAACTATTTTTAATTTTAGCGTTGAAAAATATCGAACGAAATTTGATTATTCCAAGCTGAAGATTAGAACATCCGGATGGATTCGAATCCTATCCTGAGCTGCATGAATGGGAATCGGATTTGAATTTTGCACAGCTCCTCAGCTGGCGGAGACATTCTTTCCACATTGTCCAGTGCTTTACGGGAAATCTGCAGTGAAGTGAAAACTATGAAAAATCGCCTGTAGCAGAATTTAGGGAACAATATTCAACGAGCATTGTTATTGAAATTTATTTCAGGTTCTTTTTTTTCAGAGGCCACGGTGATTCTGTATTTCTTTGATCTCGGATATAAACTGCTTTGAGCTAGGAAAGAATCATGCATTTTTCAAAACTTTGCTTTAGGCACATTGGTTTACGGCCATTTTCTCATCAGAATTGCATAGCTTCTGCACATTGAAAACGAATGCAATGAGCCATACAAGGCTGAATGGGTTCTTCTAGGAGGATATTAAACTTGAGTAGAGTTTTAATGCGCAGAGAGCAGGTTCGAGAAGACGGTGGGAATGGCTGAGGGCATTGAGTGTTGGATTTCTAACAGGTATCTGGTTTATCTGATGTTATTTGAAACTGAAAGCTGAATCCCTCTGTCCATGGGAGGGAATCCTTCCAATTTCCTGGCGAAAGGAAAAGCGTAAAAACATCTCCTCTCGACCCCTGATCTGTCTCTCCCCTTAACAGTAATGAACAGAGGAACAACGCCAATGATGGAAATATCGCCAGCCTCGAGACGGAGTCATGGTGGACATTGGTCCAGCTACACCACGTCCGAACTGCATTGGAACGGCACCGGAACCGCACCGGAACCGCAAGGCAGTTGGAAGAGAAAAGGATGAAAGTATCCTGCAAAACCAGAGACGCAGGGCTGTCCCTTCTCCACTAATACTATGAGTAGGGCGAAAGCTGTGTCACGATCATTAAATAATGCCCAAAACAAACAAGCAACCAAACAATATGTTCTTGTGATTCATGTTTGACGTAATAGCAGAGGTGTTGTTCTCATTCCTGACGGTGAAAGCCATTGTTTTAGTCTTCATCGTCAACTGATCTTATAGCATAAATGAAACTGTAGTATGCTGATGATTTTGAAGCTCTTTAATATTTTCTGAGGTCGAAGGCATGGTGGTGAGTTTTTGAAGTATAGTAACGCATATTATTATCATAATGTTTTCATACAGATCGCCACCTTTAGAACTATGGTGAGAAAGTATTTTCTCACAATCCATTGGGGCTCACAAGGAACTTGACCTCTGTAGGGGTATGAGATCTGTATTTGGCACCGAATACTTTAACATGTTAAAAACTACTGCTCTGAACGGTTTCAAAGCCAATCTTTTTTGGAGGTGACACTGAGCCTATTATTTGAAAACTAATGAGATCCGTGCTTAAATCTGACGCAGGTGATTTTATGTTCGCCCTATAGACACGTTTACATCCTCTGACAATAGCCTTGTTCAGTTACGCGGTGCAGTTCCTGATCTAGGGCAAGTCTTTCAAGTTTTAGTACCGCATTTGCATTGCAGAATCGTAAGGGGATTTAAGGAATCTGGGGCAGTCCAAGAGGCCACCCATTAGACCTTTCTTGCGTCCGTACAAAATGATTTCTTTGTTACTTCAATTTTTTTTTTCAAAGGAGCCGTACATAACTTTTGCACCTGATGATATATTTCGGCGTTTAATACCTCCGGTTTTAATGGTCTTAATCTGACTCCAGCGTCACATGAAATAAATCGTGTCATTCTTTATCCTTTTGTGACACACTCGGATTCCTCTGTTAAGTTCGTAAAGCACAGGATTATTTCAACTTGCAATTATAACTCGACTCGATAAATAGCACAGTGCTAAGGTTTTAACTGGGTCAGATTTAGTACATATTGATGACATTAGTATGGATGTGACATAGATTTTTTTTTCCTTCACTAATAAACATATAACAACACCTCGTTGTAATAAATATTGCCCGTGCTATTCGAAGAAAAAAATCGTATTTATAACCAACCTATATTCATGCTTGAGGAAGTACCTTTTACTTTAAATATCCAGACGTCTCTCTAATAGTGTATATACATAAAAATGGAGTGTTATATTGTTTTGCTTCAATCTCTCCATAAAATTATCTATCATGCCTGAGAAATGAGTTAACAGTGATTCCCGGATGTTCATGCTGAGGTTCCTCACCCCA
>JAWQUT010000800.1:108531-121925 GCA_033807755.1 Ellobium chinense
TCCCACTTGTCCCTTTGCATAGATGAACCATGCCCATGCCCATACGCCTTTACTTCTTGACAGCATTACCAACGGAGACAGGTCTCTATCTAGACACAAAGAAACCTCATTACATCAAAATGTCTTCATATCTCACGTCTTAGCTCCGAACCAAACTCGACAGAATCAAAGTCTTATTACTCCTAATAACGGAGCCTGATCGAGACGAGGCAGGTTAATAAATAAATGACCATTGGTCACCGCCGGTATGGACATGACCTCGCGGTGACCCTACTGTCTGGAGAGAAATAGTCACATAGTCACCAGGGCATGAATGGCTGACCACTATTATTATCAGTTATTACAGCGTTCACACTGGTGATTAGGTGATATTAAGTCTTTCAGCCAGCTACACAACCGGCCTCGCTCTCTCTGTCTCTGTCTCTCTCTCTCTATCCATCCATCCATCCATCCATCCATCCATCCATCCATCCATCTATCTATCTATCTATCTATCTATCTATCTATCTATCTATCTATCTATCTATCTATCTATCTGGCTGGCTGGCTGTCTGCCTGTCTGTCTGTCTGTCTGTCTGTCTGTCTGTCTGTCTGTTTCATTGCGTGCAGCCTAATATTAAATTTATCTCTTAGAGTAATTAGGGCGATCATGCAAACCAACGAATGCCATTTAAGAGACATCAGAATATTCAAGTCTGCCAGTATTCTCTATTCAGCCAAACTGACGAATTAAAAAAATAGTGATTATTCCCTAGTGGTGGGCAAATTCACATAAACAAACGAACAAAAAAATTTCTGATCAAGTTCAGTTCACTGAAAGGAAAAAACCCTAAGATCAAGTTTATTTCAATTCTATGAACATTTAGTAATTTTCAGATCAGATCAGTTCTTTTGATTTTGATTCTTTAGATCGAAGTGAACTGAACTGAAATTAAGGTAGAAAATCAAATAAAACTTGAGATCATGAACCTAAATTAGTTACAGTTCAAATCCAGATCAGTTCGTCCAAAATAGCTCTTTAGCGCAGATCAAGTTCACGTGAACTGACCCTAAGCGTTCACAAACTGTGTTCATATGATCTCAGTTCTGGCCAGGTCTAATGTTCTTACATTTTGACGTCTAAGGAAACCTGTCAGATACAACATAACTCTTAAGGGCAGATCAAGTTCACGTGAACTGATCCAAACCTCACAAAACTGTATTTATATGATCTCAGTCCAGGCTAATTCTGCTGCTCTAACACTTTGACGTCCTCGGAAACTTGTCAGATAAGGCTAATTTGTTGACAGAAAAAGAGAGGTGCTACCGGATGGAGGAGAGAGAGAGAGAGAATCTGTAAGTCAATGAGAGAGGCAAGCTGCGGTCAATATTTACTAATTATGTATACATTCTGTTAATGTGCTGAATACGTAGTTATTTTATGGCCGTGTGGCCTGTCATTTGTGGGTGAGTTAGGAACAGAGCCAGGCGTTAAAAGGTGAGACAGGGGTTAGGGACTGGCTTGTGTGTGCGTGAGTGTATGTGAATGTGAGTAAATGAGAGAGAGAAAGAAAGAGAGAGCGCGAGAGAGAGAGTGTGTGAGAGAGAGAGAAAGAGAAAGAGTGACCCGTATATCTTCTTCTTGTGGTTGCTGGATCATTATCGGCGTCAACAGCATTATTATTGTCACTAACATCATCATCAACAGCTACAAGTATTTATTTCATAGCTGCTATTATCATAAAATGTCGTGTACATCTGTACCAGCATGAATGTACTACTGCAGCCATTGGCAATGTTAGCATTACGACAATTATCATTACCATCGTTACCACTACATCTCCATTCGCCATTACCACCACCACCACCACCATTATTCACTGCCACCTCGACCAGAAGCTGGCGTCATTAGTCATTTGGCCATCTATTGCGATGATCTCACGAACAGTATAATATTTCAAGGATGGATGCGGATCTTGACTGAAAAGCCCGCTTGCAGAATTTGATATTACGCGGAATTTCTTTGATGGGAGCTCATGGAAAGTATGAAAACGTCATGACTAAAATATATTTGCGATTATCCAGTGATTTTTACAGATGAGATACATGTCTGAGATATCTGAAAAAAGAATGTTGGTTTTAAGCAAATCCTAAGTGTGAGTCGATTCGGTTGTTTCAGCGTTTCCTTAGCCACAGGCGTTCGAAGAACTATTCATCGCTCCAGATACATTAACGGGCCAGGCTAAAATTGCTAATAGCGAAGCTAGTCTTAAATGGTTAGTCATCTTTGAATATAGATCCTTCAGGACTTCAGGTATGAAAATCGCAATGTGTTTTTGAATGTTGCCTGTTTTAGCATTTTGGCCACCCAATCTTTATTAACTTATAACAAATCAAAATATTTTACAGTCTTTTATTTTTTTTTTTTGTTTCATACTTCATCCGAATTTTGACACATAGGAACATACACCAAGACCAACTAGATTTTGAGCTTTCTCAATATGCAGATGGCCTAAATTGTAAACCCCTTTCACTCCGAAAAAAAGCGACTTTACACACCCTAGAAACCGAATTTTATAAGAGAATATGATAACCTACTATAATTTAAGTCTGCAATCACTTTTCAAACCTTTCAGGATCTTTTAAAATAGACTAAACTTAGGATAGAATAGAATAGAATAGAATAGAATAGAATAGAATAGAATAGAATAGAATAGAATACATAAGCCCCTATTCCTCCTCTCCATGGCCATTTTATGGCTTTATAAAGACTTTTAAAATCACCTTCCCTATTCGCCAAGTCCATTGGCATCTTCATACCTACACACCGCCTGTCGCAGAACGCCAGGGACAGTGACCATCGTGACAAGTGGATTTGATCCACCTGTAGGTGGCTAGCAGTTCTGATGTTGTCACTCTCGGCACTGTCCGCATCAACAAAGACCTCCCTCGGAGCATATCGATCTGACGATACAGTTAATTAACCACACGCACTGCAATCCAAAGGTAGTTGCGTTTGCTTGGTATTGATTCCCATAGCTGGTTGCCCATTCCGCTTTTTAACACGGGAATTACTTTTGAGATTTTGCGGTTATGAGCTGTGACTTGTGACTCAATGGAAGTAGATACTGGAGTTGAAAAACCACTCGTTGTGGAGTCTATATAATTAACTACGGTTAGTAAAAAATATGTTTAATATCACGTCCTTTTGAACGGAATCATTTTTTTTTTTCAAGAGAGAGACTGGTTTTTCTACAGAATGCTCAAACAACAAATGCACATTTAACTTTTAATCCCTTCATGCATTTTTAAGGATCCTACACTCTCTGCGATGTTTTATAATATTCATCATCTTTTTAAAAGTTTCCTTACTTTTACTGGTGTACAGTAGACAGGCTACAAAACAATATCCAAGTGTCTTTAAGTAACTTGTGGCAATCGGCACCATCGGTTTCTATTACAAGAGGGCACAGAACACACGCTGTGACAGGTCCCATAGCGAATCAAAGTTAATGTCGGCAAATTAAGGCCCCAGACAGCGCCCAGCGTGTATACCAGCTCGCTGTCATTTCATGAAGTATAGAGAATGCCATTTACAATTTTAAACAGAAGAGAAAGATGCGAATGTGGTGCCATATGTAATGGAATGCATGATAGAGAGCAAGGTTGTTTCTGTTTTTTTTTTTTCAAATGGAAATTGTCAGGAAGTCAAAGGGCCGAAACACTTGCTAGATGAAGATACTGTATCTTCCTCTGAAGATCTTCGGTTGCCTCGCTCTCCGGATAAGAAGTTTTGCTATCTTTTAGAAATGCATGGCAGAGAACACTGTAATGTTTTGTTGTTTTTTTCATGGAGGATGCTCACAGTCAACCCTCATCGAAAGTTTAATTTGATGATGTATTTTAAACTGATTTGGAATGAAAGCCTTAGAATCATTCCAAGGCGATTGTCCAACGACCAGCGCTTCTGAAGTGACGCCAGTGCATCTTCACACAGATTTAATGTCTACAGAAGAAGACGTGCATTCTGATAACTGATTAGATACGTTCTATGGAAAGACTCTTAATATAGATCGCAGTAATGCCAGATTTCAGACGCATTTCCCTCATTACATACACATACATATCAAAGTTCTTTATTTCCAAAGTTGTACAGGGTACAATGATATGATATCATATATTAAGGAACCTTAATACTTACATTAGATCAGTATGGAAATTATTACAGGACACTAGAGATGTACGTGTATGACCAGCAAGCTACAGTTCAAAGAGCTAAAATCCATAATCCTTACATCTACATACATATATACATACATACATACATACATACATACATACATACATACATACATACATACATACATACATACATACATACATACATACATACATACATACATATTTANAATTTTAAACAGAAGAGAAAGATGCGAATATGGTGCCAGATGTAATGGAATGCATGATAGAGAGCAAGGTTGCTTCTGTTTTTTTTTATAATGGAAATTGTCAGGAAGTCAAAGGGCCGAAACACTTGCTAGACGGAGATATCTTCCTCTGAAGATCTTCTGTTGCCTCGCTCTTCGAATAAGAAGTTTTGCTATCTTTTAGAAATGCATGGCAGGGAACACTGTAATTTTTTTTTTCATGGAGGATGCTCACAGTCAACCACTATCGAAGGTTATTTAAACTGATTTGGAATGAAATGCCAAAGAATCATTCCACGGCGATTGTCCAACGACCAGCGCTTCTAAAGTGATGCCGGTGTATCTTCACACAGATTTAATGTCTACAGAAGAAGACGTGCATTCTGATTAGACACATTCCATGGAAAGACTCTTAATATAGATCTCAATAATGCCATATTTCAGACGCAGTTATCGCTCTGCATTTTCCCTCATTACATATCTCAAGAACTTTATTGAGTATATGTTCGATTTACAAACCGAATCGATCCGGAATTGTATGTACACGTACTACTCGATATTGCCAGCTGGCTTAACTGTCAATCGTCTTTTCTAAACTCTGTACGAACCTATAACTGCACTGATGCTGATGTATTTGCAACAGGCCGATGCCTCAGAGTTGGACAGCCCAAGCATCTTCAGTCCAGATTCAGCTCTCCTGTGCACAGTTCCCAGGGACCCTATGATAATAACGAATTATTACATACATACATACATACATACATACATACATACATACATACATACATACATACAGATATTTACCACAAGCGGATGAACAGAAAGACAGCACAGTCTTATTGCAACACTCTAGTGACTGACTACCTTTTATCCCACAGTTACAGGAATTATTGGCGGGTTTTTGGCGGCTTTATAGTTCCATAGAGTGGTCGCCCCTATTCGGAGATTTCCAAAAACCTGAAAATAATTTCCTTAGTTGATGCACATCGTTATCAGTGAAACTGCAACGAAAGAGCCAATGTTAAGAGTTTCTATAAGGTTTTACACTCTACTTTATATTTCTGTTTTTCATTTCGTTTTCTTTTAGTTACAGGACAGCTAATGACTTTGCATCGGTTTGCTTTTTGTGTGCTGAGAAGGATGTCTCTCAGCGCTTCTTTTCACATTTTCAGCTAAAGCCCAGATAAATGGATTAAGCAATTTCCCAACATTTTGCCGATGGCCCCAGAGCACAAAGGATGTTGAATTCTCTCCCTTAGCTTGAGTTTGGTATTAGAGTTGTCCCTCTTGGTTCAGGATTAGACAGATTACTGTGGACGAAGATGCAGGCCGGCAGACATACAGATGGACAGATAAACAGACAGAAGGTAAGAAGTAGACAGTTGGACAGGCACGCACACACATAAAGAAATTCAGACGGGTGGATTATATAATGAAAAGTCAACATGCAAGCAGGCGTAATGACTAACAAAAGCACAAACTTCCTGATGGATCGACCGACAGAGATATAGACAAGAGATCTACAAATCGATGGATGGGCAGAAAAAGAAAGAGAGCCAGTGAGCGAGCGAGCGAGCGAGAGAGAGAGAGAGAGAGAGAGAGAGAGAGATAGAGAGAGAGAGAGAGAGAGAGAGAGAAAAGAGTCGAATGGTCAGACCAAAAGAGAGACAAAAACGGACAAAAAGTTGTGATAAACAACGTTAAACTATTGACTGTAGAGAAAGAACTAGAAAAGAAAGAGAAGAGAATGAGTACAAAAATAGAAAGAATGCAGAAAGGAAGGGGTGGGAGAGATGGAAGGAATGAGAGAGATTTGAATGTGATACATTTAGAGTAATTAGAGTTATCAACATACCTTAATGTCCAACATGATTAAAAAAAATAGATTAGATAGTCATCATTAAATACGAAGAGAGAGAGAGAGAAAGAGAGAGAGAGAGAGAGAACGAGAGAGAGAGAGAAAGAGAGAGAGAGAGAGAGAGAAAATGAGAGAAAGAAATGAGTGAAAAGAAGAGAAGAACAACAAGAGACAGTGAGANNNGTGGGGAGGGGGGGGAAGGGAGGTAAGAAAACTAATTTTGGTGAGCTCTGGTGGTTCCATCAAGAAGATTAAACATTAACACGGTCTGCCCCTGATGAGCAGCTGCCCCGAAAGAGTTAATAGAATTATTCCTATTGATTGAATGGTACGGAGGGGTATCATGTCGTGTCACGGATACCATCTTGTTTGTGGGTTTGTGATTGTGATTGTATGTGCGTGTGTGTTTGTTTGTGTGCATGTTTTTGTGTGCATATGAGTATGTTTGTGTTTGCGCGTGTGTATGTATGTGTGTGTTGGTGTGTGCGTGTGTTTGCGTGAGTGTGTTTTTGTTTTGTATATGTGTCTTTATGTATTATTGTATATCTTTGCGTAGGTACATGTTTGTGTGAGTGTGTGTGTGTGTGTGTGTGTGTGTGTGTGTGTGTGTGTGTGTGTGTATTTGTGTTTGTGTGCGTATGTTTGTGTAGAAGTTGTAGTGGATCGAGCGGTGTAGATATGTGTGAGTGTATATGTGTTTGTGAGTGTGTATGTATGTATGTATATATGTGTGTGTGTGTGTGTGTGTGTGTGTGTGTGTGTGTGTGTGTGTGTATTTGTGTTTGTGTTTGTGTGGTGCATGTGTGTGCGTGTGTGTGTATGTGCGTGCATTCTAGCGTGCGATTATGGATATGTGGATGAGTGATAGGTATATGCTGTCTCAGTAGGTATAATATGTGAATGTAAAAATAAGTCATGCTAAATAACAGTATGTCATAAAAGTGTATGTGTCTTGCGTGTCTAGTTAATGCCCATGTGTTTTCAAGTGTTAAGTTACACAAGTAGGCCTATATGTTATAGAGAGTCTAAGCAGGAGAGTCGATGCATGCTTGCACATGTCTGTACATTAATGTTGATTTGTATGTGGGGTATGAGAGAGAAAAAGAAACAAAAAAGCTAATATTATTGTACTTTCTACTGATCAATAACTGGGTACTTTTAAGGAGGGTTGTAGGACGTATGGTGACTGAATAAACGCAAATCCACACTTTTTTATAATTATTATTTCTGGTTTCTACTCTTTCATTGTTAGGAGAACATGATTGGCTGATATGGTCTGTTCCATTGGATTTTATTGGCTAATGCAGCATTTACATTCGGCGAAGAGATTTGTTGACGAAATCAAAGTCCTAATTACAATGACATGTTGCTTAGATCGGAAGTGAGCTTTATTGGGGTTGAATAATTAAGAACAATCTCGTCTCCTTGTGAACGTAAGACGTCGTATGATTCTTTGAAAATCATGTGTCATACGATCATATTATATGTCAGCAAGTACGGAATATATGAGTTAATATAAAAGATCCTAGAGAGAAAGTAAAAGAAAAAAGAAAGAAAGAAAGAAAGAAAGAAAGAAAGAAAGAAAGAAAGAAAGAAAGAAAACCAGCAGAACTGTGTGATCGCGTGCGGTCGCGGCTAGGCCAGCAGCATCTGCCCACTCATCTCGGTCAAATCTTTAAAAATCTTTGAAATTATTTGAAAATAAAGAAAAACTGTCGATGTAATCAATGATTGTGTGCGGGTGTTGTGTGCACTAAGAATTAGGCCACTAGACGAGTGCAGTGGAGAAAGACAAAAGGATTTAAACGATTTTTAGAGAACGAGGGAAAAGGTGAGAAAGGAAGTGAAAAACAGTGAAAGCAGGTACTGTTCCTAAGTCGATTTGATTGTGTGCACCCTTGATTTTTAAGCCAAATCACAAACACTGGAAGAATGAGGGACTTTGCCGGTCGCGGTGCGGTCAATGGGAAGCGAGGGCGGCAGTGAAACAGAGGTCATTCATGAAGTTTCAAACCCTTTTGTTGTTCAAGCATCAGCTTGGCATGTTTACTGTCTCTGCCATTTTGCAGTTGCAACAGTGCCAGACCAGTTGGTCTAACTCCGGTTTTGTTTGCTTGAGATTTAATCTTTTTTTTCTAAGGGTATTAACGAAATTGCGAAACACAGACCAACTATTGTGTTCCACAAAGCACTGGATGGATGAGACAAGCAGAAAAAAAAATCAAAACCAAAAACAAAACAAAAAATAGAAGTGAATAGCTGTGGGCCTGATAATCACATTCCGGTGATGCCAGATTTTTTAGCCAACAGAGCTGTCAACCGTCCCCAGTGCAGTGATTAGTGAGCTTAAGGTTTAATCTCGAACTGAAAATCTATTGTGAACACCAGTCAGCCAATCAGGCATAATGGGATTGTGGGACCTAAATCCTATTCAACACCTGGCGTAGAGTGGGTTATTGAAGATGACACGAATTGACTCCCTTCTTTTTTCTTTCTTTCTTTTCTCATCATGCATCCTTTTATTCTTTTCTTTCTCTTTCTTTTTTTTTCTATTTCAATAATTTCATATTTTTTTTTCTTTTGGCTCATTGTTCATCTCATTAATTTCTCTCTTCTTGTCTGATTTCTCTGTCTGTGATCACTGATGTACAAGGTAATGTCCATCGGGTTGTTTAAATAACATGAGGTCAGTTTTCTGCCGTTATAATCTGATTTTTTTTTTATTTTCTTATATCTATTTGTTCTTCCTCTTCCGTCTTAAGTCATTCTTATGCATTATTCCGTTGCCATCCTCCTGTTCCCCTTCTTTCTTCCCCTGTCTTTTTCACTTCATCTTCTTTTTCACATCTTCCTATTTCTGGTTATTATTTCATCCTTTTTGTCCCCCTTCACTTCTTCTCCTCCTTTTCCCACCTCCTCTGCTCCTCTTTCTCTTCCTTACTTCCCAAAGCCTCCGCCCCTGTCTCTTCAGTTCTTATCTTTCTCCTACCTCTCTTCTCGTGGTCGTTTTTCTCCATCTTGTTCACCCCTCGGCATTATTCTCTCAAAACTGACTTGAGACTCTATTATACATTCTAACCTTATAGGAACAACAAACAACAGTGCCAGCGATTCAGTAATTATTAAACAGCCAATCTATATCAATAATGAATCAAGACCCGAAAAAACATGACCAGCAAGGAGTCCCTACCGATCCCAAATGGGTCCCATAATTGGTGTTAAGAGCTGATCCTTTAAGACCTCCAGTGGTCATCCCTGATTGCGACTTAATGAGGCGCCGACCTCATGGACAGCGGGGGAGCCTGGACCGCAGGGGATTCCCCCGATGACCGATGGTATCTCTGGCCAGTGAGAGCCAATAAGAGAGCCGTAAGTCGTGGATTTGTCGCTTTTGGGGTTGATGATGTTGAGAAACAAGAACTTTCGGTTAGCAATCTACAAACATAATACTGTCAAATCTGGTTGGTCGGAATTATTTTAATCTTGATTTCTGCTTAGTGACAACATATTTTAGATGACACAATGCAGTACTTGATGTATAGGAGTGACCAGATAATCGTAACTTCCGTTATTTGCAACTTTTTTCCATGCTTCCAAGGAATTGGGATTAAGGGAAGGAACTGTATCTTATAATGATGGCTCAAATTGGCTGCTCAAGAGGTCTGTAATATTCTTGCGGACACAGATAATTTAAATGGGGCAGTTACGGCCTTTTAGCATTATCTACTAGAATCACCATGCCATATCCTTCCTTGGGCATTATGAGGCTTCATAAAGGGAATTGGAGAGTCCTGCCCTGGTGCCAAATGGGGCCATTTGTCTTGTAGATGACCAAATTTGCAGGCCGAGGTGTTGAATGCATAAATAGGGCATCATTCCTTTGCAGCTTATGGATAAGGATAGGTGCTTTCCTCTTCTTACTCTCACCTCTAAGTACATCCTTGTCATCTGCCTTTTGAGATACGATATGAATCCATTCATGTAGCCCTGGTAAACTACGTCACCAATGGCACTACTTTCTTATGGGGTCGCAGTTTTGTTGTGAAGGGAGGTTACTCCCTCTATCTTTACACTGATAGAGTTACCGTGTGCAGTATTCATGGGCATGACAGCTGACTTTCACTGTAAAAAAAAAAAAATACATCACTAATGGCACTACTTTCTTATGGGGTCGCAGTTTTGTTGTGAAGGGAGGTTACTCCCTCCATCTTTACACAGGCAGAGTTACCATGTGCAATTGTATTCATGGGCATCACAACTGACATTTCATTGTTAAAAAACATGTAGAGCTTATCAAAATATTGCCTAATTCATATGCTGATAAACGAAAAAAAAAGAATCCTCATCAGTATTTCTGTTTGATGGATTGATCCCAGCCGATGATTAGAACGAAGCACTCATTCAGTCCATCAAACGGAAACACTGACGAAGATTCCCTACATTTTTGCGTACAGCATACAGCTGCCGGCGAGGACCATGAACAATCAGAAGTATACAAGCCATCAGCTTATTTTAAAAGTCTGCAAAATTCAAGCCAACACTTTCTGATATTTGAATGCAAACCAAGTTTGATATCTGGTTAACATAACATTCGTGCTTATGATTCATACTCAGACCTTTTTTCTCTTTCTCTGAAAACGTGTGTATCAAATTGTAATGGAAATTCGATAGTATATTATGATAGTATATGTTGCCTTTCAACGAGGAGGTCTTAAAAGCCTACTGGGGGTGGTTCTAAAATTCTCCATAGACTAATAATCTTCAAGCCTTTCCAATTCTAAACCTTAAAATTCTGCAGTTGAATAAACAAGTAGGATATAAGTATTCCAAGGCAATTAATCATTCATTAACCCCCACTCTTTCAAGTGATGCCATGTCATGAGAGAAGGTCTTATCAATGCTGAGATTTCAAAGTGCACTGAGACTATTTTGTCGTAACACTAGGGAGAAATAAAACCCATGAAAAGGGGAGGTCATTTCCATGTATCAAAGGAAGCACGGAATTGCCCCTCTTTGAAGTGCGCGTTCTTTATATTTTTATCAATTGTCATATTGTTCAAGTGCAAATGGTGTAATTAAAGTTAATTATTGAGGGGAATATTGACGCTTCGTGTGGTGTCAGGCCACAGGGTGTCCTTTTGTCTTCAACTGGTCATAAAACAGGACTTGATCAATGGCGATCATGAAATCGAAAAGTTACGGCTAATAGAAATCGAAAGTACACATTCCTATGCGCTCGACTCACTGCTTCAGCTCATTGTGTGTGTGTGTGTGTATGTTGTGTGTGTGAGTGGGTATGCATGTGTGTGTTTGTGTATGTTTGTGTGTGTGTCTATCTGTCTGTTTCTTTGTGTGTGCGTGTGTGTGTGTGTGTGTGTGTGTGTGTGTGTGTGTGTGTGTATGTTGTGTGTGTGTGTGTGGGTGTGCATGTGTGTGTTTGTGTATGTTTGTGTGTGTGTCTATCTGTCTGTTTCTTTGTGTGTGTGTATGCGCATGTGTGTGTGTGTGTGTGTGTGTGTGTGTGTGTGTGTGTGGTCTATGTGTGTGTGTGTGTGTGTATGTGTGTGTGTGTGTGTGTGTGTGGTCTATGTGTGTCTATGTGCATGTATCTGCGTCTGTGTTTGTGTGTCTCTATGTGTTTGCCTGTATTTCGCTTTGCAAAGTAGATATGATAAAAATTTATCGAATATAGCACGCTGTCAAGGGTAGGACTTCTAGACCTGTAGAAACAATGGAGTTAGTTGTGTAGTTGCCTAAGCCTATGTTTCATCTATGGAGTGGAAAATTACTACTTTGACTTTTCTTTAGAGGTACGCTTCAAGGGTCTCAGCATAGTCTATCTGGATGAATGAATCGAATACCTAACCTAAACATACACTGTATGTTCATTCTTTAACTAAACTGATTTTTGTTTACTTGGAAGTGCTTGTGAATAGCAATTGCTGTGGTTCAAACGCCACTGGCGCAATCGCTCATAGCGAAACTTTGAAGATTTCGACCTGAAGCATCGCATGATACAATATCTGCTATGTTGGCCAGTCAGTGAACAAAGCCCATGAAATCAAAATGTCCGACTTCTTCTCTTTGCGAAACTTTTTGCAGTGTACAGCTGCTGCTTAAAACACTTTCCCTGCTGTTTTCCACGTTCATAAATATTATGCTACAGACATTTACATATTCCACATGTCAAAGAAGGAACTCAGTTGTAAGTTGTAGCGCAGGAGGGAAGTAAGATTTTAACAGAGATTCTGCCTTTACGCAACTTCCACATAAAGAGGGCATTTTCAGGTAACAAGAATAGCGTAGTTTCTGGATAATAACAGATCCTTATAATCGTAATATCGTCACTGTGGTTCAGAAATGTCCTAAGTCATCTTTTGGCTATTCTTTGAATAAGGTAACAACGTTGTTTACGAGATCAAGCGCATGCAGACATGTCAAAATAAATAATATGCGCTAATATTTTCTCGCCCAACTTGCAAAGATGCATGCAGACTTGTATATTTGCTTTGCCATAAACAAACGTATTCCCTGCCGTCTCTCGGAGGTGTGAAAAATGACTCTCAGCCATTTCCAAAGGACAGTGACGATATTTTCCATGGCCCAACAAGGGGCCAACAGTCTGCCAGTTATTTAAGATCCTCACAGAAAGAGACTTGCTGTGAATGTGTGTGCAGGGTGTGAGTACATGCGCGCTTATTGTTAATAAAAATAGCAGTGCTGCCGTGAGTACAACCCAGCGATATAATTAGGATCGTGAGCTTATCACGGATCGCTACATGATCTCCATTTCCGTGATGCTCTTCCACAATCGCGCGCAGCTGTTGCGGTGGGAACCAGGGGCGTTGCTTGCGGGTGGTATGGTAATATATGAGCGCCTTTAAGCTATAGCAGTGTCGTCTCGACCTTACAGGTATCCAAAAAAAAAAAAGAGTGGGAGGCGGAGGGGGGAGGAAGGTGCTAAATAATCGTGCAGAATGTTGACTTAGTGACATTTTAGATCTTTAAGCAAGATCCGCCCCTGAACCTTGTCACAGCTAATTCTGGAGAGCCGTTTGACTTTCAGAACTGTCTAGACTCCCCAGATCACGTGGTACTTACACATCTCCCTCCCCCATCCCCCCATCCCT
>JAWQUT010000800.1:155844-160155 GCA_033807755.1 Ellobium chinense
CGTGGGTACTAGAATGACTTTGGCAACATTTAGAGTGATGATCAGCGATGCTATTCAGAGGTGTTGATGACATAGAAGCAAATATAGACGAAATTGGAGAAGAATGGTGGAGGAGGATGAAGCAAGCTCTTATGGCTGAAGCATCTTTACGTCTCATGAAACAAAACGTGAGAGGGGAGAGGAAGGAATCTTTTGGAATGGGATTTTTGACTGACTGAAGTCACCCATTTCCTCCACAAGCCAGACCATTTCTTTTAATTTCTTCCAATTCTAAATGGCCACGCTGCCACATAATGATTTGTGACACTGTTGCAGTGAAAATGATGATGATAATGATAAAAAGTAATCTATCATATTACGATACATCTAAGCTAATATAAAATTTTCATAAAAGGTTGATACATATCAGTGTGAAATACTGTTTTAAAATATTCTCTTGTTTCATAATGATAAGAATATGCTTCATAATATAGATGGTTAAAGAGGTACGAATCACTGGTGGTTGCATCTTAACTATTTTAATCATTTATAAATGTGAAGATAAGTTCGTACAAATCCTGATGTAGTCCCCACATAACTGGCTCCTACATTAACTAGACTAAGAATAGAATTCTCTTTCGGTTTTCACCTGATAAATAAAGAGATTTCCCTTCCATTCCTAACCTTACCCCCCCTAATCCCCTCGTTTCTCTGTTGACTAGGCGGCCAATGGGTTCCCCAGTGAATATAAATATACAACACTGCTCTGTGCCTGGGCGGAGCTAAAGGACATTTCCCATCGACAGACAGGCGCCAGATTTGTGAATACAAACGCAGTGAAATAAATTGAAAATATGGTTAGGTTGATGCTGGGTTAGAACTTCACGTTCCAGCGAGCAAGGCTGTGAGGTAGCATAATACTGTCTTGGCGGAGAGAAGCCACGGCCTTCCAGTACTGCGTACCGGTATTAAATGATTTTCAAAAACTTACCCTCACTTGGTCGTATTGTTAATATTACCGAGGTTGTCCTTCACCTTGGTAAGCAGCATTGGCTTTTCCCTTTAAGCGTAGCTGTAACCATTGTGTCACCCATCTTTGCACTTTGACCTATGATCGACACCATTTTGCCCCGAGCGATGACCAAGGCGGCTGTCAGACTTAACCTATGTCGCGCTCCGTGAGCGAACCTCGAAGAACCCTATAGTGTATAACAAGAAATATGTCTTTATATTATTCATCTTTCATTCTAAGATTTCAGAACTGGTGCTGGCAAGATGCCATGAAATTAAATTATTGGAAATTTATTGAATTCAGTTACAGCACATTACCACAGAGCATCGTGTTAATGACTGTCTTAATTTCTTGTTCTTTGCACATGTTACAGGAACATCACTAAGCATTTTACTAAGCATGTTGTTGACTTATACGAGGTAGGGAATCAGGTTACACAAATATATGATTCAAGATTCAAGATTGTTTATTTAGGCAAAAGCCAACCACATAACAATATATATGATTTCTTTTTCCGATCAATGAATGACATTTATCGTGCACTCTCGAATGAAGTCAAATAAAACCCATCCTTGTCTTCGCCCTTGGACGTGTCTGCTGTTCCTCACTGGTCAGACCTTGAACATTCCTACCTGATCACTCACTCACTCCCCTGAGCTCTACTTCCCTCCCTCCCCCTCCCNCCCCGCCCCCGCACCAACCAACAACAGGTCTCACCCACTTTGGTCAGCCATCTATACAGTGTCACAGTAAAGCAAATAGTCAAAGAGCCGCTGTGCAAATACCCTTAGGACCTAGTGGGGACATCGGACAGCTAGATATGCTCGTCCCAGTGTTTGCTCGCACTATCGAGCCCCCCTGGGGGTCAACTTTCGTTAGTGTAACCTTATCTGTCGTTCTTCCTTGGCTTGTTTTTGTTATCTTTAGGTACGTAGTTGCACGCACCTACCTCACGCATAGAGTGAAAGAGCGTCTCTGCAGAGAAGTTATAGACGTGTATCTTTTTGACATTTTTTTTTTACCAGACTTAGCAGCTTTTTTTGGGCTGTCTCTTGAAATCAACCATTCATCTGGCATCCAGTCCCACGTCATTTATTAAGTCACTCTTTGTCTTAAATTTAAAGCGTCTTAAACATTATAGCGAGCCCTGGAAATTTGGAGTTTGCAGTAATAAATACATCTTCACAGATTGTTTTATTAGGGATAGGACATACGTAGAACTTTTTTCAAATCTTGTATTTTGTACAGGTACTTTCTAATGCCAGGTGAGCTGCTACTGTCGACTCCTTTTAATCGGAATTCCTCAGAATCACGGGAAAAGTCTGCGCTTAAAACGAGTTGCGATTATCCGGGAACTGTGTATACGAAAAAATAATATTCTTTACCATAGCAATTATGCAGGACTTACGATTTGCGATTAATCGCAATAGACTGTGATAGATTGTCTGACCTTTTTCAAAGACATGCTGCCTTCACATTTTCTGTCTACATAAAAACAGACAAAAATTTCTTGGAATTAGACAAACCAAACTTAATAGTTGGCCTGCACTGAAGAAACAAAACAAAACAAACTAAAAAACAAACAAGCTCGACTATCTAGTCTTAAGTGGTGGTCTGTATTAAAAAGTATTGATTAGCTGATCTCGACTTAAGTAGGGGGGGCCTGAGGTAAGTAGTATTGACAGATAAATTAGACCTAAGTGATGGTCCATAGTAGATAGAGAAAGTCGTCGATCGACTGACTGGAAGACGCACGCATAGTGTTGACCTTGGCACACACACAGAGCAAAACAATGACATGTCATAGGGGTATCATTAAGAGCTTATAGCCGGGTGAGCACGCAGGCAACCTAGGGTTTTGCACAAGGGCGAACGTGGGTGAGCAGTGTGACAGTCACGTTTAATGATTTTTTGCACTCGCTCGCCAAAATCGAAACGTCCGAGTTGTCTACCAGTGCAAGCAAATTACATCCGAACTTTTAAAAAAAATGTCAGGAGAAGAAACAAACAAAAAAATGTATCATTGCTTTGACCCTTTAATATGTCATGGTATAATCGTAGTGACAGTAAATGTATATATCTTGTACTTTTTGATGTGTAGTGTGTCATCGTTATTGACAACATACTATTAATTTGCACGGATCTAGAAGGCTAGTGGTTTGCCTT
This sequence comes from Ellobium chinense, assembly GCA_033807755.1. NCBI lineage: Eukaryota > Metazoa > Mollusca > Gastropoda > Ellobiida > Ellobiidae > Ellobium > Ellobium chinense. The sequence goes on from JAWQUT010000800.1 coordinate 159,002, forward strand.
AACAGAGTGTGCATTTCTTGACAAGCCGACGCGACGGTGTCGTCATATCCAAATATGGATTGTCGGGAGTGACTCACACTGCTATTTTTATCCATTTCTAACACGTCCATCGTAGACAGCAGATTCGCTCCTCGGACACCTATTTGTCTCCATACTATTTTAAATTACCTTAAATGAGAAAGAATGGCGGTGACTACTGATGTTGGTTTGAGATGATACTAAAGTTTTATAGACAGTTTTAAAAGTTTCTGTTTACTGTATATGCATTATAATCCCCAATATCACAATGTTCTTTGTAATGTTCGCTACAATAAGTAGTAATTTGATGTTTGATACATTGACAGCTGGGCCGTAGACTGTCTTGCAAGACTCTTAGCATGTCTAGGCAAAAACATGCCCTCTCTGAAATCATCTAGCTCATTATTAATACGGGGGCCGATTCATTTTGTCTGTTACACAAATTTGAATAGTAATTTGATATGTATGATGTATACATTAACGGCGTCGACCATAGACTAGAACATTCCAAGGCTTAAGATGTCAAGGTGAATACATGCGTTCACTGTAATCACAAAACCCCTCAAATGACAATGAAAGCAACACGCGATCCAGCCAACCCAGAATTATAGCCAACCATCATAACCAACCCTGCCAACCACCTGCCTGTCTCCCTGCTCTGGCCCCATTGTATAAAGGTAGCCCTCAGGGGTTTTGAATCTCACCCGTCGCATTCTGTGTATTCCCGGTAAAATTAGCATCATGAGGTGCCGCCTATGGCGAAAGGCGACGCCTTAATGAGAAAGCACGTGAAACACTACTCACCCGGATCATGTTCTTTACACCTGGATTATAATGAATATCAGCGGCGTCCTCATACAGGCTTCAAGCTTATTGCTAGGATCCATTGACAACGCATGACTGTAAACGAAAGACCTCCTTTGTGCATCTTTTTTTTTATATTATTTTTCGCTCCCTGTTTGAATGACTTGAACATTAGTTTTATGAAATATCCAAACTTTAATGATTTATAACGTAATTACATGCTGGGGAGACATCATGTTTCTTTAAGAGTCTTGTATTTTAAGTGTGAGAGGAGGGGAAGGGAGGGAAGAAGGCTGGTCCTGACAATCTCTGTGTGGGTTTGTTTTGTTTTG
>JAWQUT010000800.1:160163-182586 GCA_033807755.1 Ellobium chinense
GGGGGGGTAGGGGTAGAGGAGAGTCATTTTTGTACCCTCAGAACCTCTCTCCTCCTTCCCCACTCCCCACCCTCCAGCCCCTTATACACACACAACGTCAAGTATGCGAATTTTGCAGTTACACCCCTGCCCAAAACCATCCTATAAACTTTTCTGTTAACTTTTCCCTTACTGTTTTCAATAACTGTCTAAACATGTACATGCACTATCATGAATACATATTGATAACATCATTCCATTCAAAATGATGCTTATGGCGCCAAACCAGGAACTGAAATAGCAGGCTCTTAAAGAATAAATAGGGTCATGCGTCAATAATTTTTAATTGTTGTGTCTGCTATATAAATCGAGAGTAAATACCCCCCCCCCCCNAAAAAAAAATGATTTTATGTGCAAATGATCCATAATTGTGAATAATTTTGAATTTTTTTGAGACATGTCAGATGAAATATAAAGAATAAAATGGTTCTTCAGTTGTGAATTTTCCCTGATTTTTTTTTTCCCATTGAATGGCATGACCCCCGGCCACAACAAACAATTTTATCTCGGTTCGGAGAAATGCCAGATATCATTTTACTCCTCACCTTAAGAAATAAATACATCATGTTTTCATGTCATGATTTAGCCTTAAAAACAAAAAGTCAACTTAAGCCGTATTTTGACTGGCTGCAAGATATATTCCTTTTTAAGATAAACGCCTTAGGGTTCAGAGCATATCGTTATCATTCGAGCATTCCTTCCTTCCGCTCTCCGAGCCACGCTCACTGCTCACCTGCCCCGAAAAGGAAAAAAAGAAGAGTGAAAAGAACAGAAAAAAACAACATGTAATTATGCCAATTACGGAGCAATTTACAAGGTTTCTCCCTGCAACAAAACCATAGCGGGCTAGATAAGGAGGAAGCGTACGGGTAGATTTATGCGGCGCAGATTTCGAGAAGGGGCGGAGCCCTGGGCGAGCGGAATCTTTCATCTGGCTAAAGACATCGTGCATATGTCCGGTTTGTTTTTATGTGGTTCCCGCCCCTCGCTCCCTTGATCAAGTCAAAATTGATATGATACAGCTGTCTGATGTCTTGATGAACGAACGCAAAAAAATAAAAAAAATGTGATAGATGGAAGAAATTAGATAAATGAAAGAAGATAAGAAGAGAGAGGCGGTGGTAAGAGCGATAATAAGAAAGAAAAAAAGATTGTCCTGACGTGAGGGGAACAAAAATCAAAAATACAGATTGGCAGATAGATGGACAGACAGGATACCCCAGGACAAATAAGACAGACAGAATGTCGAAGCCACCTGTTCGCTTTGTGCCCGTCGCAATGAGGAGATAACTCCTCCTCGTCTTATTCCGCCCTCTAGAAATAAACCCGGTTACCTCTCTTAGTTTGCCACAGCGGGTTTTGCGTTCACCGCTTTCTCCTCACTCGTGTCAGGTACAAAATTGTCTTTCCTTATGTTTGTTTTCCTTAATTCTCACGAGTGCTACATGCAGGCTTGTGACAAGTAGTTTAAACACAGTGACATTCTCCAGAAAAGAATTCTAAAAATGACACCTAGGAAGCTTTTGGAAACTGTTTAACTTTACCGGGTTGCCCTGGATAAGAGGTTCAGAAATACTTACTGGTCAACTTGTAACCGTGCCTAATGACTAGTCGTCTATATTTAGACCCTCTTGTCCAAAGTATTTATAAGTAAGTGTAGAATTCTGATTTTGAAAAGTGCACCGTTTCGGAATACCTTCGCGTATCCTGTTTTGCACGTCTTGTGATGTTTTTTTTTTTTTGTTTTCCTCAACGACATGACTGTGTATGCACTATGTGAACTTTGAAGAGGCAGCTGACTGTATGTTTCTCTTTTCTTGAGTGCTTTGCACTGATCGGGCCAATTGATTGATTGATTGATTGATTGATTGATTGATTGATTGATTGATTGATTGATTGATCGATAGACTATTCAAATCGACAAATTAATCCAAGTAGACTATTCCTGTTATATAATTGTTAACAATATGGGCATGAGAAATAGTTAACAAACTTAAACCATAGTTAGATTCCGGTAGAAGGAGACCAGAAAAGACAAATACATAAATATAAATAGTAATAGGGTTTATAAGTCTGCTCACGTGATATCACATTATTCTTATCCGAACCGACGTCACCCAATAACTCTCAGAACTCTCTCGCGGCTGCAGAGGACACAGTTCTACTGTCATTTTACAGGCATTGGTGACTAGCATTCGTCTAACATATCTCACTGCCTGTAGCTATGTACCCATTTCATAGACAATTTACACTGAGGAATATGTGAATGAGGTGCCATCCTAAAGCCTCTGTCGCATAACAATGGTCGGGAATCGAACCCACGACCTTTAGATCTAAAATCCAACAACGTAATCTTTATAACAAAATTTAATAGAGAATATTTTCTTGCTTTTATTTTCAAGAATTCTGAGAGCGTTACTTTCACATCCACCAGTTTGTCTTAGGTGGCCCGTGTTGCCATTGGTACTGCCACCATTGTCCCCAAAACGTCCCCAAGTAAAACATTGTGACGAATGGCAAAACGGTTCCATTATCTGTCAGATTAAAGGACAATTTTGTAAGTGGTGAGTCCTGGGTTAGGGCACGTCCTGGTGTGACTCAGAGGCTTGGACGCTGGAGTAAGTGGGTACCCATCTCAGGCACGTGCTACTGTTTGCTTTAGAGGGCAGGGGAGGGATGGAGAAGTCAACAGACGAAAGATGCCCTTGGGAGTGTTTGTATTTTTATGGATACATGGGCGTGGTAGTTGGGTTGGGGAGAAGGGGAAAGGNGTGTGTGTGTGTGTGTGTGTGTGTGTGTGTGTGTGTGTCTGTCTGTGTGTAGGAGATATAGGCGTGAACACAATACCAGATCCCAAGATTTTTCTTGTTTTTGTTTAAGGATACATGGAAAATGGGGAGAGATGGGGGAAGGGAGAGGAGAGTTTCCGTGCCATTTGGAGTGTGTGTATGTGTTGTCACTTTGGGTATGTAGTTTTCTACATAGCAGTTTTTTTTTGTTTGTTTTTTGTTGTCTATATGAGACATAGGCATGAACACAATGAAATGTCCATAGAGATTTTTTTAAAAATCTTTACAAGGGATATTTTAGGGGGTTGAGGGAGGACGGAGTGTGCGTGCGATTTGGCGTGTGTGTAGTTGTTTTTTCGGGTATGTACATGCAGTTTCATTGAGTGCAACGATTTCTCTGTTTAGACGAGGCATACGCGTCAACACAGAAAAAAAAGGTCTCTCGGGTTGTTGTTTTTTTTATAATGGATTAATGGAACAGGGGCAGGGTGTGCTTACGTGCGTCTATGGGTGGGTGGTTTTTCTTGGGGTAAATAGTTTCATTGAGAACATTGTGGTTTTGTTCTTGATTTGTGTCATCATATGTCTATTTGCAATGAACCGCCCACAACAGATCTCACTCTGTTCCCTGCTCAAAAAAATGCTCTGTCATTTGTGATGAACCGCTATTTCTGGTCTGTTGACTCGATGGCTCTAATATTTGAGCTTTTGTTTTTGTCTAGACATGCACATGAGTAATGCTTGGTGTTGAGCCTTTTGAGTTATATCAAGGCTCTTGAAGAGCTATATCATGAGTTAGGACGTTGATTGTTCTTGTAATTATAAAACCAACCTTATTTTGTTAAATAAGTATAAATATATTTATATAAATAAGTATAAATATATCAGTAGAATTATCCAGAACGGTGAAGGAACCATACATTTTTTAGTGTTTTTTTTTTATTTGTGTAACATACAGTAATCTAGTTCTCTTTGTTAAGCTTGTCTATTTGTTAATGCACTCTGGATAAGTCCTTATGTCTCTGTTCTATTCAAAACCCAACGAAGTCTACCTGCTGATCATCCTTGTCGTTGTCTGATTGTGGAGTCTGAAGTCTTCTAGTCTGAAGAAAGAAAGACGTCTTATCAAAACAAAACAAAAAAAAACTCTTAAATTTTATAGTTATCATGCATAGCCCCGTGCAGTGTTTGCTAAAATCTTCCGGCAATCAAGTCATATATTTGAGAACTTGCGCATTAACGGTAGGACGTCTTACCCTCGTAAGACTACCAATAGTGCATCCGTGTTGAATGCACCCTAAGTAGCGTTCAACATGCAGATATAATATCGTTCTTACGATGGTAATAGAGATCTAGTCGTTAATGCGCAAATTCTCAGTTATGTCATATTCACTGCTTCACAAATTTTGTCAAGGAAATGGACAAAAATATCATAATTATACTTTGGAACAATAATTAATGTCTCATCCCCTTTTGTTTTTATCCGAGAATGATAAAGGTCAACCGTCTCATTCCGTTGCAGAACTTCGCATTTCCAAAGGTCGAGACAGCCTTCTTAAGACGCGGATTTTACTTTTAAGTGTGATTTTTTTTTTTTAAAGGAAATCTCCCTCTTTTAAGCTGCTTGCCACTGAGTTTTTAGTGCCAGATTCCCCACGACACTTACATGACGCTTGTGAACACCTCTGTCTGACATTAACATCACTTCCCACACTGTGGAGACACGGTAGGTATCAGGCTATGGGCGAAATCATTCGCGGGTAATCGTCATAACAAAATAGTTAATGGTATCGTCGTTTTGTGTATAGGATTTTTTTTAGTTGTTTTTTTTTTCACAAATTGTAAATTTTCTTTCACAAAGTCGGGGCAAAATAGTTATGATAAACCATAATCTTTTTCCGATCGAAATTATTTTATTTTATAACAGACATCATATAAATTTTAAAACACTTGCAAATATAAAGACGTGTAGTAAAAACGACAAACGGCTAGGGGCTAACGAAAATGATTTCAGACAATAATGTAATCTGACGGGTCGTTTTGGCGAAGCTGACAGAAAATCGACAGTGACAACTATTAGTTAGCATTTCCATCATTGGTATACCTTATAAATCAAGCAACAAAAATATGATTGTAAATCTTCATTAGCGCTTCAAGATATTTTTACGAACTCGGACTCGGTAAAGTGCAAAACCAGATTATAGAGAAACCTTCGAAGAATGAAAAGAACGATCCATCTTTATTGACATGCCACAGAGTCGTATCTTTTTTAGTCAATGTTACTTCAAACTTGTTTTCAAAATACAGTATGTATCGAGTACGAATATTACAAGAGCTTGAAAGTTTATCTTGGAAAGTCGTAATCGGTATCGCCCAGTGTGCCGTGTAGGAGGCGTGCATCCCCCATCCAACATGGCGCAGATGCTTGGCTAATTCTGCAGGATGTCTTGAGTGGACGGTTCCAGCTGGGCCTGTGATGAAGTAAATAAGGTTCCTGGTTGATGGAACTCAGATGTGCTTGTCAGCACGGAAATAAATGGCATTTCTCTGCATCCTTAAACCTGTCCGGACTGTCTGGCTGGCTGTCTGTCTTCATCTATCTATCTTTCTATCCTTATTCTTCCTCTTTCTCACTGTTTCTTCCTCTCTTTTTCTTTCTCTCTCTCTCTCTCTTTCTATCATCAACCTCTCTTAGTGTGTATATGTCCCTTTCCTTCTCAAGCAGGTTATACTTCTGTTTCTTGTCGATGCTTCTTTCTTTCTTTCGCTCTCTTTCCTCTCTTTCTCTCTCTCTTTCTTCCTTCAACTTCATCTCGCATGTGCATTTCGTAATCAGTCCATCAGAGCACTAAGTTGTGCGATCGATCACTGAGTAAATAAATCAATCAGTTTGGCTCATCAGTATTAAGTTATCAATCAATAAATCGATCCTGCAATCAATTAATCTTCTTTGATGCTCCCTCCCTCCCCCTTCTCTCTCTCCTTTAACCCGCTGTCTGTCTGTCTGTCTGTCTGTCTCTCTCTCTCTCTCTCTCTCTCTCTCTCTCTCTCTCTCTCTCTCTCCTTCTCTTTCTGTGTCTTTCTCTAGAAAACAAACACAATTCTGATACTCAGAATGGAAAATGCACGGAAATTCACGTAATGAATCATTGATAAAATTTGCTCATCTCTACTCGAGAACAACAACCAACCAAACAGATCACAGATGACTCAGTGAAGATTTCTATCAACTTTAATCAACTTTGAAATGATCATGATCAAGAGCAAACTCAAAACCAATCCATGTCGCTCACCTTGACTGATCACCTGAACCATAGCACGTGCGGTTAACCAGCTCACCCGGTCCGCTTGTCCCCCTTGGGACAAATGTCACTCCCTACCATCTTCAGCGAATCTCTTGATAGTGATCAGAAGCGAAAGCCCTGGTCAATGGTTATCAGTTGGACCAATCTTAGACATGCGGCATGCCATTTCAATACCATAATTTATACTGAGAGCTAGGGACGGTAGCTGCGGTTTGCAGTGGCGTAGAGAGTGAGAGAGACAGAGGGAGGAAGAGAGAGAAGGAGAGAGAGGGAGTTTAGAGAAGGAGATAGATAGATAGAGAGAGAGAGAGAGCGAGAAAGAGAGAGAGAAAGAGAGAGAGAGAGAGAGAAAGAAAGAGAGAGAGAGAGAGAGAGAGAGAGAAAAGCTGGTGGAAGCAAAGTGTCACCTCTCCTCAGGCGTGCATGCGTATATTCATCATAGTATAATATCTCTTTTCTTACTTAGAAAGAACAGTTTTGTTTTTTTTTAAATATGCACCTTATTTGGATTGCTCCGCTTGCATAGTTCAAGGTAGAAGGTAAAAGCAACCAATGGGTAGGCTTACACGAGCGTCATGTACATAATCTAGAGTGGAAAGATCTAAAACATTGCAGAATACTATAATAGTACTAACCATTGATTGTCAGTCGCGGCGACAGCGCTTTCCGCCCTTGAATCCACCAACATGTGCGAATGAGCGCTCACCTGTCCTTCTGTCATCTTTGAAAATGTGTTTCTTTGTGTGAATGCAAGGGCGTCAACGAGTGGAGGTGGGTGTGTAGGGAGAAATATGGATAAATGAGAGGTGAGGAAGGGGTAGAGATACTCTTTCAAGATACCAGCTCTTTCAGAGGTAGCATCAACCGACGACAGAAGTTCAGATCTTTAGAATCTTTCTTTGTTTAGTCATGCTTTTGGCTTCCCTCAATAATAACAAATTTCTTAATATGAAGGCAGTGTGCTTAAAAGAAGGCTTGGGAGCGTCTGTTAGCATGAAAGTCAAGGCAGGCTCTCCACGGTCCTGATGAGGACCCTCTAGTCCATTAGCCCTGTTATCACTTCCATGTGTCATCTCATACAGACGGTCCTTGAGTGTCCCATATGACTGTGTATGCCTTTCTTTTCCATGTGTATGAGGACAAAGAAACACCAGACTCACAACCTACAAAGTGAAGGGGCATTTCGTCGCATTAAGAGAAACAACTTCAGAGAGTTATAAGTTATATATCATTATACGAATGCGACAGGTTCTTTGTTTTGAACCACTAGAAACCTTCTTTAGTTACATATTTTGCTGCTGCTGGCTTTTGACGTTATATTCGTGTTGCCGTTGTAGCTGCTGTTGTTGATGAAGAAGTGGCAATGATGATGGTGAATCCATGTAGTTGCTTCTGAAGATGTTGGTGCCGCTAATTAATACTGTCAGCACCGCTTAATCGCCATCCGGATAATGACAAAGTCTCCTAAATGGCAACATAACCCACACAACCAAAAGCTGTAATAGAAAGGTTACTGGATAATCGCAACTCTTTTTACCAGAACTTTTTCTATGCTCCTGAGGAGTTGCGATTAAGCAGACTGATACGAGTAAATTGTACTGGCACTGGTAATGATACTTCTTATATGAATGAGTTTGTACAGAAAGAAGATATAAAGTATCAAAAACCATGCAGCTCATGTGAGCTTGAGAAACTCATTTTTAATGATGACAGTCAATATCTGTATTAATAAAACGCCCCAGTCAAATTTGTGTCACAGATTTCTTGACAACTACGTAACGTAAAAACATGCGGTTTTCACCTAAATTCGTAGAAAAATACACAAAAAGTAACTATACACATCAGACCTCTTTATTTTTTGTTTACCCTTTTTAAAAAAAGAGAATGTGTATAGCAACGAAATACAATCTCCGATAGATCTTTTCAATCCGCCCGATTCGCCAATCGTCCAACTTTTTCATGGAGTCTAATGCATTCGTCTATGATGCCTTTCGGTGCGCTAGATATTCTTTCGCCGCTGGTGCGTTGCCTGCCTGCCCATTTGTAAAATGGGGTGTTAGTCTTGTTTAGTAATAATAACGTGCCAGCAAAACTCAGCATTACAGTATCAGAACACACTGAGCATGATACGTGAAGCACCAGTGACTGCGAATTTTTTTTTTTTTAATGCAGCCAAACTTGTGAAAGAGGTGAGTCATTATGAAGAGTCACTTACGACAGAGGCAGTCAACAGTTGTCACCCTCGAATGACTTCTTCTTTACTGCAATATAGGCCATCATTTCCCCTTATTATGAGAGACAACCATTCATAATAATAATAATATATTATGCATGATATACTACTCTATCGACCGTGACTGCACTATGCAAGAGTCACTTGCGGTACCATTTAGTTCATTGACATGACCCTGTCTTCTCAGTCAAACCCTTGAGACTCAAGCACCCTCCAACACGCAAGAGAGACAACTCGTCTCCTCACCCTCTCGACTTTCAAGTGACTAAGGGACAGCAAAATCTTTCTTCAATGGCTCCCTTCCACCATGGGTCTCTTGTCGAAAAGTCAGAGGTATTATTAGTACATTTGATTTTCTCCCACCCCAGTGCACGGCTGCGGACGGCAAATTGTAAAAGCCTGCCCTGACTTTTCTTTCTGTCGAGCGTTGTTAAAAATGTGAATGCATCTCTGAATAGACAATGCAAGGCGAGTGCAGACAGAAAGGCGAGCAAGCCAATGGTTTTTGTTGATTTGGCCTTTCTGTTCCAGGTACTTTTGTCCTTCTCGACCACTACTTCCGTACACTGGTCAGGACTTTGATAGCCCATACGGTACCTCCTGCGGTTTTTTGTGTTCCCAGAAAATTGGACTTCTTCCTTGTTATTTTTATGTATATGTTTCTCATTTTGAAGTTAATGAAACAGTGGGTGCTGCATTGTCTCGTCCTCTCCTCCTCCTCCTCTTCCTTCTCCCGCTTCTTCTTCTTCCTCCTCTTCTTCTTCTTCGTTTCCTTCTTCTTCTCTTGCTCTTTCTCGCGTACACAAACATGAACTCAAAAATACACGACGTAATGAGAATAACATAGAGAGACATGAATACTTGAAAATTATCCTTAAGACAACATGGCATGCACGACATAATGATCAAAGCTGTGGGTGAAAACTACTTGAAGAGTCTATAATATTATTGCAAGTCCATGTAAACAAATCAACAAAGAATTACAAAGAAGAAAGAAGGCATTGCCAGTGTGCTTGGGAGTCGAAATCTAAATATAATCCGGTTAAAAGGTTAGGTAGAGTTTTCAAGGCGCATTATTCAGTTATCCTTCTTAGCCTTTACCACTACTGTCATTTCAACCTCCTGTTGAAAGAGACACCCCACTGTCCACATCCATAACCTTGTGAGACGAGGCCCGGCGGGCTGGGCGGGCCCATTTCTGAGGCAGTGACCTTAGGGTTTTGTCTTCGGTGACCTTCTGTCGAGAGCAGGTCCTTGGGTGTGAACGCTGCATTGGCCACAGCCTCTTTGGACTCACACGGGCGAGGTTAATACTGTTGTGTGTTAGTGAAAGCATTCCAGGGTACAGGTCGTCTCGAAGAATCATGGCAGGAAATAAGGTTGACTTTAAAGTCTGTTAAGATGAAGATGAAGAAACTGACCAAAAAATGTCAATGACATGAGGCAAGCGCTCAGTCTGATGCGTACGAGATACTTCTTACTTCATCCTCGGTGAAACATGCCTTTATGTTGATATCGGTAATCAAACACAATATGTGCATTAGTTTTTGTTTTATAAGGATTCAAGGCAGCTGTGATGGAATCCGTTCGTGCGTTACGCAGTTTCGTTAATTTCTTTCACCACATTCCACCATTTTTGAACCTTTGTTACCTGGATTATTTGGAAATGCTAATGATGATTTGATCATCATATGGCCAGAACACTTTTTTTTCCCACCATACATTGGCATTTCTTTGGTCACCGGTTGGATCTAGATCTACGTCAAATCGCTTGAAAGTTTAAATCATAATTTTAAATGATAGTACTCAATATCATTCGTGGATGCAAGCTGTAGTCTGTCAAACATTTCTAAGCTAAATATAGTTGATTGCCGCTCCTGCAGCGTACCATGGCTCAAACAAGATACGTGATAATCGGAAACAATTTTTGCAGAATGGTTTGTTTCATTCAATACGGCTTCATGATAATCCTCAGTCCTTGAATACCAGCACTGGCCTGGAAGTAAACATGCTGTTTACCAGAGCACCTGCCCAGCTCACCAACAAAACAACATCTTCTACACAAAGGAACTTGTCCACCTAGCCATCCATTTCCTGATGGCTACCTCGTACTTATTAGCTTTACAAGAGTCACCATGAAAAATGATCTACTCCGACCATGCAAAGAGACACATAAGCAAGTACAGTACTTCAAATTACCTTTAGACCGAACCATTAATTTTCTACACGATTTTTTATACGACATCTGAGCTTCAGGTCACATTTCCTGTCTTAATAAAGTAAAGTAAAGAAGAGAAAATCGATTATGATAGTTTAAAAGCACTAAACTGCGAAGAGCCGGTAATTTTCTACACCTCGGTCCATTAATTATTGTGCCTGAATGGTTGGAGCCCCCTATCATCTACGCCTTATTCCTCCAACCTTACAACTACGCCTCTGCCCATTCATCAAGTGGCCAGGTCTCCACATTATTTAATCCTCGATGGCACACCTTTGAGACCGCCCCTTCTCTTCCATTAGAGTGCCCTATCGTCGGCGGTCGTCCGTGGTCAGCGGTGAGGGAAGCATTCGGAGCAGATGGACCTGTAATTAGGGGTCTTTAGCCGCGGCCACAGCGTGGTTGGCGCGTACAATGGCCGGATGACCAGCAGGAGAGGGACAATGGACACCGGCAGCTTCTCGTTTCCGCATGCGGCACTCACGGTGGAGATGGGCGGTTGGCGCAGAAGAACAGAGAGAAGAGAGAGAGAGAAAGATAGAGAGAGGAAGAGAGAGAGAGGGGACATGAACGGGCGGAAGTGAGCTTTAATTAAGAAAAATGTGGACAAGAAATTAAGACCAGGTAGCGTCGTTTTTTTTAATTCCATATATTTGTGAAACAAATGAAATTTCAGAGTGATGATTATACAGTAGCATGAGAGAAGGGCGGCAGAAAGGTAGGACAACAGAGGGAAAATAAGAGAGACAGACAGACAGAGACAGAGAACATGAACAGGGCAGAAGAAAGCCTTAAATTAGAAAAAAATAATATGGACGAAAAAATTAAGACAGGTAGCATCGACTTTTTTTTTTAACACGTATTTGTGAAAGAAATGAGATTTCAGAGAGATATAACGTGAGTAAATGGCGAGAGAGAGGAAGGAAAGTAGAGAGAGAGAGAGAAGAAAAAAGTAATGACAATATGTTTTTAAAAATGAGAAGTAATAATAATGGCACATATGAGGGATGAAAGGTCGAATATTCAAAATGATCGGTAGTGATACTGTACTAATTAACCTGTGGAGTAAGTGTACTATAGAGACAGTCTATGTTGTGTAACAAGGTGTGCAGCGTTTTTGACTGGAAGTTGGCAGTTGAATTACCTTCACAATTTTAAGAGTCTTTCTATGTGTGCAGAGCTGTTTTCTTGGTAAGATTTGTTTCCCCACTTGATCAGTTTGTAAAATGGTTTTTCTGACATTTACAAGTCTGTGCTCATTTTTTTATCTTTCTCAAAACCTTTGAGCAGCTCTCTCAATTTTTCCTGAAATCATGGCAAACTTTATGACATCTTTCAAGAACACCTGTCTTGAGGTGTTAGGGTTTACACCTTTGACATGTCAAGCGACTGCTTGAACCATTACGGCTCATTGAGAGAATTTGTTTACAGATGCGCTCTGCACACTATTTTTTTTTTTAAGAAGCTGCTATTTAAAGGCCTAAGTGCGGTGGCACGGAAGTGCATTCTCTCAAAATTTCAACAGTTTTGAATGGAGTGCAGTGTTTTACTTGTACATAAATTTCTCCACTTGTTACGTTGCAATCTTAATCAGGTACCGAAAACGCCGTAGGTATATTTACTATTAAACCGCTTTGTAGCTGTTCCGGTTCCAGTATTATGGAAACACATACAGTTTATTGTGTCTTTTTCACAAGATAATGAAATTAATTCCTTAAATTCAATGATTGGGTTTAATCAGTTATTTCTGTCATGACAATCTAAGGTTACTTTTTCAAAGCTCAACCCAAACGACGTCTGTCTTGAGAGCCTGCGGGTGAGTGTACTCTCTAAGATCTAGTTCGCTGCTTGTGTCTTTTTCACAAGAAAATAAAATTAATTTCTTAAATTCAGTGATTGAGTTTGATCGTCTATTTCTGTCATGACAATTGAGGTTTGCCTCCTTAAAACTCAGCCGAAAGGACGTCTGCCTTGAAGGCCTGCGGGTGAGAGTACTCTCTAAAATCTAGTGCTCAGTAGTTCACTGTTTGTTCAGACTTGGTGGCCTTGTGTCAGAGTGATGAATTCAGATCTCATTGGCAATTAGGCCTGAGTTTGCTCACACAAGGTGTCAACGCATCCGCTCGGGGCGAGTTTGCATATCAATGGTAACTTAATACATGGCAGCAAATACTTATGTCCCATACTTGTACGAGGAAACTTGCGCACATTTTTCGGTGTTCCGACCAAGATGGGAAATAGAGATTCATCGGAAATTGGGTGTTTGATTAGCTGGAAAAATGGTATTTTAACGTGCAAGCGTTACTTTCTGACTCACAGTCAGAACATTTTGGATTGTCCTCCACAAAGACAGATCGCACGTTCAGTTATAAACTTTGACTTTCCTGGCGAAGGGACTCTCAAAATTGTGCTGACAAGTCTTAATGGCACCAGAGTGTTTTCCCCTGTTGTGGTATCTATTGTGCTAATGTTTGAAGAGATCCTCTATTACCACAGTCGCTCCTAATTTTGAGCGTTAACAAAAAGGCTCTAAAATGTGCGGTGTGGCAAAGCAGCGTAGTAAATTTTCTCGCTCACGACCACACATGGTGCCGGGAATGTATTTTCACTCACTTTTAGAATGAGATGGCTGTAATGGACATGCATTTTACTAGTGCTTCACCTAAGTTTAATGATACTATATAATAAGCTACCTGATCACAGACTTCAAGATTGTACTGATCACTTTGTTGCATTGCAGCGCATGACCATAAAAAAACAACAACAGAGAACATAACATGATGGGGTAAAATTTTACATACATATTACAAATAATGGTCATTAGCGTTCAAAAAAAAATTAATAGAATGTTAGCCAGGTGATCGTTGCAGACTGGTGATCAAGGATTAAAGGTTCCATGACACCTTCATGTGTCCACAATTTCTCTTTGTCGATATCTGAAGTGATAGACAGGAGAAATTAAAGATATAGTAACACTGATTCAGGCGATTTTGCAGAGAAATAAATGCTGCAATTTAATATTGAGTGGGCTATAACAGAAACTTGAAGATAGGCTTGAAAGAAACTTCGAGAAAATGCTTAGTCTGCGAGGGAATATATATCTTTACTTCACCCGAAACAAAATATTTCTGCTCCATGAACAATAAGGATATCGCATGACCTTCTTGCATTGTTCTTAACGAAACCAGTTTTAAAACTTTCTTACGCTAAAATCGTCTAATATTTCATCACTTGCAGCCATTACACACCTACACACTTACACGTCAGGCGCTTACATTTCTCTGCAAGATGAATGACCGTGGAAATTGGAGCACCAAACTGGGGTATCCAGTCGCCGAAAGTTGCCGGAGTGAAGGGTATTTAACCAGATTTTTTGTTGATCCCCTAGACGTGGACGGAACCGTTTAGGGCCGATTTGGCGACTATTAGTGTCGGAGGACCGAGGGCTGGTGAAGTTTCGGGTTTCACTGGGTGGGTGAATCACCAGTGCTAGTTCGTTGGTGCAGCCATTGTACTGTGGGGTAGATGGCACCTTGACGGCTTGGGGGCGGAAGTTTGCGGTCCTTCTGCTCCGTGCATTAAAGCCTTTTATAGTTTTTGGTTGGTTGGTGGAATGGATTGTATGGAAAAGCGAGCGGGTTTGAATGGATGGATGGATGGATGGATGGATGGATGGATGGATGGATGGCGGACTGGCTGGCTGGCTGGCTGGCTGGCTGGTCGATGGGATGTCCGGTAGCTTGGCTGGCTGGTCGATCAGTCGAAGTCTGTCTATATTTGTAACAGATTGACCATTTTATCTTGTTTGTTCCGCTGCTGAGAGATTCTCAGGCAACACCTTTACACCATGGTACTATCAGTAATCCTACAAAGACGTATGTTCCAAATACCACAATAGATACGACCTTTTGACGGACAGCATCGAATAGAATGAACCTGTGACTAATGCTAAATACGTGTAAGTTGTCACATAACACCATTATGACAAACAGGAACCATTTCTTTGTCTTACGTGCCAATCCTCGTCTTCCGTCCACGCAAGAGAAATCCTCGACCGGGCGACCATGTTGCTAAGCTGAGCACGGGTCTAAGCGTATAGAGGTCGTTATCTGTAGTTTACCAAACAATTTGGGTCAAGTTAATAGACTGAAGCACTTTGGTCATTTAGAGAATGGATTTTTCTTTTCGTTTTTCCGTCTCTAGGGACTCTCAGGAAGACAGAAACAAAGCGTGTTATTGTATTTTATCTGCGAGTTCCACGCAGCAATTGATTTGGTTTCGCGGAATATCAAACACTGGGCACCGTACACAAAGAGACTGTGTACATTTTGAGCTAAGATTCAAGATGTATGGCTGCTTCGATGAGGTAGTGGACCAGAAATCTTGACACCAGAGTTTGGGCATTTTGCTTTCAGCCCCCTAAAATATTTGTCTGAGCCACCTGCTCTGATTTTTTGGGGTTATTTTGTGAGCCTTTTCCATTTCTATGTATATTCCGCCATACGTTTGAAACGAAATGCTGCAGTTCCGATCGCTGGTATAGGGTTATTTGATCTACCTTCATAGTAATGTATATTGTTATCGCGAAATTACTGATTTACGTCAATGCTAAAGTTACTAATCCTACTCTTCAAAATCTGTTGATGGGCAGGGACTCTTTGAGAGGAGCTCGGACTATAGTTTCACTTCAAAGGCGTACATTATACAACTTGTTTGCTCTTACTTAGTTTACTAGCGGGTGACATTACCAGTTAGAGGGGCCTGTGATCCTATTCGTAGTTAACAGAGGGGTTCATTGTTACTGGATCAAGTCGATTTCTCTCACTCACAAACAATAAACTAAACAAAGGAAGACGCATACACAAGCCTGCTGTGACAAGACGATAGTGACGTTGTACGAACATGATAACGGCTCTGGAAGGAGCCATTCAAAACATTGAGTTACAAAACTAACACGTCACATTACAGTATCTTGAAACGCCAGTTTTTCTGATGGTGCCTTTGCTGGAGATCCTTGTTGTGTTGAGTATCTCACACTCACAGAAGTTTCACAGTAGCTCGATTGTGAGGAATCAAGACTGCAATTTTTAGAAGTGTGCTCACAGATATTTCATATAAAGCGGACCAGGAATATAAAGCAAGTAAATGGAGAAAGAGAATTTCGCCGTTCTTGCTGAGGTTTCGTTAAAAGCGAGGTCGAGTGAAAACAATGCTAGGAGTCCTTACTATGCCATTGTAAGTAAAGTCGTGTGTTGAAGCCAAGCCGTTGGAAGTGAAATCCACTGAATATGAATCATCTATGCTATGACCAAACATGTGTGAAGCCCACAATAATAAGGTGTGACCAGTGACTGGACAAGACCACAGATGCCAAGGAAGATAGCAATCGTGGACTGCGACCAGGCCAACACAAACTTCTGATAACGGCGCGTTCTGTAAACAAAGCCAGCCGAACACAAAAATAACACCAAGACTTTGGAGTGATCGTTCCGAAGCCAATATTTACCTAAAAGCCAATGGCAAAACTAAAGGATTAGTAGTGTAATCTGTAGTTAAAGCGAACTTCGGAATTTCGCATCTTCGAGTATTTTCTTAAGTCAAACTTAACATTTGCATTCCTTAAGACGGTCAGTTCCTAAACAGGAGAAATCGTGATCTGGATCCAAGGTCTCTTAAGGCATCTCCTGACAGTTTGATTACAGGAAAGTATGAGAGCGAAAACGAACCATTGATAATACAGTATTAAGGACATGGTCAGCATACTTTCACCTTTTCCCTAGCGATGTTCTCTCGAGTCGTTAGTCGGGAGCGGCTTGCGATATTATGGGTCGAAAATCGGATTAACTCGGTGGCATTAGCATACCAGGAGTGTTGTAAGAGCATTTTCCAGCTTTACTTAGGAACGACTGGGCACAATATTTATGTTGGTTGTTCGTGAGAGTTAAGTTGTTAAATAGAGAAAATCCGTTGTTGAGTTACAAGATTGTAATTTAAAGTGTTAAGGGTTGCAAGGTCAAGGAAAGCAGGTCATTGTAAAAGTTGTTCTTTGTTTTGTTGGTAAATATTATGGGATGAGAATGAGAGGAGGACCAACTTCAGAAAAATTCGTTTTCCTCTTATCTCCATGTTTGAGCAGTTTCACTTTCATGAAGAGGGGTGGAATATTTTGGAAAGGGACTTTCCGAGCAACGTCAGGGGTTACATTGCACTAGATCAATCCCCTTTTTTTTTTTTGGGTGGTGTCAATCACGACAAATACCCTATAGTATTATTTCTCAAACTAAGGTTTAAACCAGAAAGCATCTCGTGTGCACACTAACTGTATTCTGTAAGTTAGAGAATGCGTCTATCAGAGTTGTTTGTACGAAACTTCAGAAATGGCTGTGAGAAGAGAATGTTGAAGATGAAACATTTGAAAGAACCCAATAAAGATATGGAATTATATTAATTGGCTGGTGACAAACTAATACAAAGCAACGCCAAAGTTGTGATAGTGCCTTTGCTATTAGTAAGAATATCACAACCTCCTTTGCTTCCTTAGGTATGCATACTGTTACCCACACAAACTGTATAGTCACTCTACCCTAAGGCTTACAAGAAATATTACCAGTCTAGATCTACATCTACATTCATACAGAGAGGCAAATGTTATTTCAGCTGCCTTAACTCTGTTGAAACACAATGAACGGCCAGGGACGGGGGATCTTCAAGCCGCTTAACAAGTCTAATTCGAGTCATTAGATCCTTGGGGTGCTTTAAGCGAGTGTAATCGTACGGATAACTCGATTATGGTGCAATAATTGTTGTGTTTGTTCAACAATATCGTAGGAGGAGGCGCCTGTTGTCCTGCTTCGCTCCGGATGTATTTTGCGCTATTGAGTTTCTGTTTCTTACGTTTGTGCTGCTCTTTCTGTCTGTTAAGAGGATAGGTCTAAACGATTTGTTAACCACGCGTATAACTATATAATGCTTGTTTTGCTCGTCTGGCTATCCATGTATGTGCGATTATATGTACTTCTTACTTCTTCCAGTTCCAGGCCTGTCCTGTCTGTCTGTCTGTGTGTGTGTGTGTGTGTGTGTGTGTGTGTGTGTGTGTGTGTGTGTGTGTGATTATGTTTGTCTATATGTCTGCCTGTCTGTCTGTCTGTCTGTCTGTCTGTCTGTCTGTCTGTCTGTCTTTTCTTGTCTTGTCTTGTCTTGTCTTCAGGAGAAGTTTGACATTGGCTGCTGTTATAGGGCTTTTGCTGTTTATCATTGTTATTCTCTGTCCCAAGTCTTGTCCTCTGTCCCTTCATTCTAAAGCAGTAAGCCATGTTCGTTCATCAGCGGTGACGATAAAAATTCACGAGTGTTCATCTCACTGTTCGTAAAAAAAAAGGCCGTCCAAGCGAAACGCTGAAAAGAATTTTCTAAAACTGAGAGAGGCTGGCGAGATTGGGCTAGACAGCTTCTGAGAAATTCAGAGAATTGCACAGGACAGAGATGGCTGGTGTGACACAGTGCAGGCTCTTTGTCGATAAAGGAGATGTGTAAGAAATGTGTAAGAGATGTGTAAGATGTAAGATATTGTACATGGTCCAGAAATATTAATCTTTAGTGAAGTGGATTATCTATTTTGCCAACCCCCAGAAATCGCTTGGTTGTTTTTTTTTCCAAAAATCCATAACTACAAGAAACATATTTAAAAATGAAACTATTACAGATTACAGTCTTAATAATGGAGTACGTTTAAGAAAATAGCCGGATAAAGCAAAAGATGTGACTCCGTCTGTCATTATGACCTTCCACAAGTCAGCAATGAAAGAAAAAAATCACAAATGTGGCTCAATCAAAATTTCATAATATGAGTGTTTATAACCCACAAGCTGGAGAACTTCTCCCATCTTGCCTTCAATTCTTTTTGACGCAATATTATCCTCAATAAAATTTTTGAAAAAACAAAAAAGGCCTGGCATAAAAAGCCAATAAACTAGGGGGGTTCCCCAATGATTAATGCTGCATGCAATCGGCCCCAAATCAGTCATGCTCTTGTCTCAAGAAATAAATTACCTCTCGGACAAAAAAGGCGAAAAACGCTGAGGACGTTAAGCTCACAGTGCATGTTCAACAGCGCCAGCACGTGACAAGATTTCAAGGGGAGGCCAAAAATGATGTCTTTTTTAAAAAAGCAGTTTTTTGCCACCTCTTGCTTGAATGGATTCGTTTTTGAGACCGTCGGAAGCCAGTTCAGGATTCTAAAGGAGACACACTGACCGAATTCATGTTTTATATTTCCTTTGCTTTCAAGAAAGAATTGGTGTTGTCATGATTTTTTTACATGACAACACTATTTAGTTCTACAACATTTGGGCTGATAAAAACCCCTTCATTCGTGATCATTTTCAGTGCAAAAAAAAAAATATATCATCTGTAATAAACCTTACAAAAGGTCACTGGCTCGCACTCAAATATATTTCTTGACAATGTTGTTCCTTTTGAATCAAAAGGACTCATGGGTCATTTAGAAACCCTTTAGAACCTCATGAAAAAGAAAATGAGACCAAGACAATGGCACCCCCCTTCCTCTGGTCCCTCCTTTCCGACGGGCCTGCAGCATCATCTCGTCGGCTCCGTGCCCAAAGAAAGAACCTTCCGAGTTAATTTTGGGCCATCAGCTCTCTAGCCAGGTCCCGATATTTCTCACACGAGTGCATTCCCTCTTCTCCTTCAATTAGAGGCCGGCCCTAATTTGCCTTCAATACAACCAGCCGAAAGAGATTGTCCCGTAGAAGACGGGCCGCTAAGATGGGGGCACATCTTTCAACGCCTCAAGCTTGGTTGGTGCCCGTTGACACATAACATCTTTTTTTCAACACAGATTTTCCAGGTCGTTATTTTCCCTTTTTCTTTCGCTGGTATGATTTTTGGATACTTCAGAGCACAAAATAAATAATCCAGCTACATCCTCGAATCTGAGTAGCGCAAAGGCACATTATTCTTGCTTCTATCCGCCAGCGGACATGGATTAGTTGGATTCTCTGGCCCTCGTTTGGCCTGGGAACCTTTGGTTGGTTAGTCTGCGTCGGTGCCCTAAAGTTTGAAGCACTTGAACATAATACGGGCTCTTGACTCGAAACTCGCTCCCAGATGGATTCCAGTTCAATAGTCTGCCAGAATGATGCTTCGTGTGTGTCGTCATGTCGGGCTTTACTCCCTTTCTCTACAACACACAGCAATAATCCTCGCTTGATGTTTGTTCATAGTAACTCGCAATGCCCTCTCCACTCTTCATTCAAGGTAACTCGAATGCCCGAAAATAGTGAAAACACAAAAAAGGAAACGGGAAAAACATCCAGCGTCCAAAATGAGAAATAATTTGTTTAGTGTTCCACTCACAGCTTCATAATGCGTTTTTATTCGCTCAGCTACTCTCGCTAAAAGCTTATTACTTGTCAGCTATTACTGGAAGATTGGAAAGATTACTATGGTGTTTCTTGGCAAGCGGCTCGACCGTCAACTTCCTGGGCGATACACGTCTCTGGTGACCATTCTTTCAGAGCCATCTCAGAGATGGATCACCGACTACGTAGCGTTGACCTAGTTTTGGTATGGACACAGATTCGCAGCATTGCATAATAATTTGTCTTGTTGTTTAAGGACAATAAATGGCTGGTATAAAATACCAAACCGATATCTGAAGAGGAATATGGAAGTTTGGCTTGGGTCACAATAAGTATAGATCTTGGTCACACTCGTGAGCTCAAACACCGAAATGAATGTGTGAGTGGATTCGTCAGTTTTTGTTGTTGGTGGTTGTTGTTCTGCAATCTGGAGACACTACTGGTCGCAATGGAGTTTTATATTATTTTCAAAACGCATATTCAGTTTTAATATAGGTTTCAAGCAAAACGCGCATGGAGCCGAACAAGGAAATTTGTTCCCAGAAATATATCAAAGAAAGGATGCATATGTGTTTAGAAGTAAAGGTTTCTGGGAATAATGCAGGGGTCAAATTACCTTGAAAGGAGCCCATCTTTTGTGGTGTCAAAGCCATCTAAATATACACAGCCTACATCCAGTGGTAAATCCGTTTCCAGATTACAATATTAAGTATTTTGTTTGGCAGGTTTCACACTTCCATGCCATTTTCTTTGCTACTCGTGATGCGGTTTTCATTTGTTTTCAGCGGCATTATTTCAGCCACAACTTTCTATTTCCATATAAATCCAGGAGCTTACCAAAGTGTTTTTAGTGTTTTTTTCCAAATCCTGGCAGCTTTATCTTTTTTTTTTCTTTTTTAGCATTTTCAATTTTGTGATCCTTTCATACGCTGGAAGGCATCATTTCTGCTTACATAGAACCACCAACCAGTGGATTAGAACATTATTCAACACGATAATCCTTGTATATTCTGAACGAAGTTTGAAATCGCTTTCTTTGTCTTCTTCTAATCGAGTTTGTTATCACATGTTAAAGACTTATCTGGTGAAACCTGAGATCGTTTTGTGCGATCACTAAGCTGGAAAAACAGGTGTCTTTTTGTTTACGCAATTGTGTTTTGTCATAATGAAATGCTGGTGTTAATCCCACTTCAGTTTGTCTGGATAAAAGCAGGTCCTGTCTAACTGAGGGCTTCCCTGCAATGCACATTGTTGTGTTGGCTAGGAGATAGACTATTAAAATGCACTACATAGGCCTATTTCATTGTCTAGACAGATGAAGCTATTTACAGCGTATCCTGGGGGTTTACATGGGATGAAGTGCTGAAGAGATGCACCTTCAAATGTTTGAAAAGAGATTGTTTTGTACCTCTCTGAGCATATTATACCAATAAAATGTCAGTTATGGAAGAGGATTTTGTTGTTTTTGTCGGGCAGGGAAGGGAGGAGGGGGCGCGATGCGAGGGGTGAGGGCGTCATGCACGCGATAGGAATAGAAATAGGATATTCATTCTTCCCGTAAGGAAATTGTTTTACAGTGCCATACAGTGTTAAACATCTCATTCATAATACTAATAGATATCGAACAATATACATTATACATATAAATATAATTATATACAATACTACAAAGGAAATCTATAACAAAGTCATTGTAAGTCGTTGCAGTACAGCGCCATTAAAAAAAAGGGAACGAGAGAAAGACGTAGGGGCAGGAGATGAGACAATGAAGATTGATTGTGTTCTCGAAAAACTATGATGTGGAAAGGGGGAAGTACAAACCTTTAGACAAAGAAAAACGAGAAGGCATACATTGTACACAGAGCAATATTACATTCTGTTTAAGGCTGCATTTATGAGATGAACTTCAGAGACTAAACCAGTATATCGGAACACGAAAAGAATGTGGCCGTCTGGGATTGACCTAAAAACGCTAACAGCCGGGCCATCTAATCGGAACGACGCCAGAATGGCTTGGCAGGTGCTAGAACCCCCGTTTCACCGTCATCGAATAAATTGGAACGTCAAATAAACAAGGGTGCCACGAACAACCAGGGTGAGATAGAGACGCGCAGGTATCTCTGGGATTGTTTTAGTATTGAGCTGCTGGGACTTAAATCCGCGGCACTCCATCGTTTCTGTCGGAAGGCAAGCCCTGCCTACAAAAGGCCGTGGACACTGCCTGGATTTAGTTCGATTTGAAAAATAAAAAAAATGAAAATGAAAAAATGAAAATACGACTTTATTTACCTTGTAGGGAAATTGTTTTTACAATCGTATACAATGTTATACATTTCATTCATAATACAAACACATATCGCAATACACATCATACATGTGAATACATGATATTACAAATTAATGCAATACATAATAACGTCATTGCTGGTCGCCAGCGGTGCAGCACCTTGGTCCCCCCC
>JAWQUT010000800.1:182601-198968 GCA_033807755.1 Ellobium chinense
CCCAGCTCTAAAGCCAGGTACTTATTTACACCTGAGTCGAGTGAGGAAATGGACGTGAAGTGTCTTTCCCAAGGACATTGCAACGTAAACCGCCCTGCTCGAAAGTCAAACACATAAACGTTAGACCTGAAAGTCTTCAGTTTCGGAGTATGACTCACAAACCTCACGATCACGCGACATATTTTAAGCACTAAACGTTTTATGTCAATTTTTCTTTTTAACGTAATGTTAGGAGGGATAGTAAACTAATGATCTGCAAGTTTCCATGTAGTATCAACTCCTTTATCCAAGACATTTGAAGAAATTAGCGTTCTTCGACAAGAACTGTAGGACTGAATCTAAATCTGTGAAATAATATGATAACCATAGCCGGGTATGTTGTCATTATTGATGCACGCTCAAAATGGCTAAAAGTGAGGCCGCTTTGTCGAAGACTGCCTTGATAGATATCAGTTCTATTGCAGCATGATCAAAAGTTTAATATTAACCCTTATGAATGTTTGTCTTTTCCCCTGATCACAAATCTAAGGGCATAATAATTTTAATTTTCCCCAGTGTGAATTTTCCACCCTGTGCGGAGGTTTCCACTAGAAATCTGACACTTCATTGTCGCCATCTGAGTCTTTAATCTTTCTCCGGAGATCCGTCTGGGACGCGTATGATTGGGATGGGATTTCAAAAGGATTTTATCCCGGTTTTCCAAACCCCTAAAATGTATGATTAATATGGAGGAAATTGAGCTGAAAATTCTGTGAGATCTTGAACAGAAAAACAACAACAACAAAGAAAAAAAAAATAAAACAAATCTCAATTGTTGGAGTAAAGAGACATTATCTTAGTTAAGAAATTCTAGTTTAGATAGTGCTTATGGGCCTTGAATATTTTGATACTAATAATATGGTTATGAAAAGAGTTATCAAATTACAATTCCTTTTAAAGGCAAACGTGATGGGCGTAGCTTGACTGTATCTGAAGGATGGGATTTTGAAATACAGTAGGGAGATAGGAAGAAAATCCTTATGACCTCACTGAAGACAGGTAAGCCTGCATTATCATCGGTGGATATCTAAGCGGTTCTGTAATACCCAGGTCTTATTGTGTGTTGTGCATTTTTGGATATAAGCTTTGTTAGGTGAGCTTAGAGTTTAAGACCAGAGGAAACCCCTTGTGGTATTAAGAGCTTAGTGGCATCGGCAGGCGTTATCTATGTAGCTGAATGGAAGATGTTTTTTTTTCTCCACCTTAAAGAAAATAAATTCTGGGACTCAAAAGTGCATATATATATATTAGGGTACATGTCATGAAGGGAGAGAAGGATGGATGGATGGATGGATGGATGGATGGATGGATGGATGGATGGACGGATGGATGGATGGATGAAATTATTGGGACAACAAAATACTCTGGTGTCACACTCTTTCACCTCCCTCCCTCCCCCACCCTCTTTTCCTAGAGAAAACAACAGCTAGCCGCCTCTGCAAGGAATCTCTGATGATACTGTCGCGTACTTAGGAAACCAGAACACTTGGTGCAATGCCAGTGGGAGGGAAGATTAACCTAATGACGAACAGTGAAAAGTAGTGTACCAGTGTCATATACAGGCATCTAATTCCATCCTTTGTTTATTCACGGTCATGTCTGCCCGCGACATATGGATTAGTCACTAAACTATCCTACTTCGTTACCGGTACTCAAAACCTAATTTCGTTTGTCACGCGATGTACAGGCCCCAGTCTGGCGACGGTCTGGTATTTAATATCAGTCGGAAGTGGGTCACTGGGTGCTACTACACCAGGTCCTGGCTCCTGATAGGCTGTGTCGACATATCGAAAGTTGTATTGTAAATTTTATATATCTGGTATTACAACAATAATTGTAATATTACTCACTGGCTGTGTTTAGAAATGAAACGAATAGTGTCACTTATATTCTTTGAGGCTGGATTATTAATTTAATCCAGTTTACTGAAAAATAATAATACTTCATATCTCAGGAATAGATTGTAGCTTAAAACTTTGTAGAGGATGTAATTTTCTAACATTTTTTGAGACTTTATGAATAATGATAATGTGCAGAGACTGCTACAAAGTGATTGTTCTTCCCTAACTCTATCTCTAGCCCTGACCTTACTCTTAAACGAACTTTAAATAAAGAGAGTCCTTAGATATTGCCGTTATGAGCTGCTTGTCATTTTGTCACAAGTTCAATATAAAGAAAAACAAACCGAATAAGTTAGTTCGGATGCCATTTTGTTAGAGGCTAAGCGTGGAAAGTTGCAAATGACGTCATTGCCTGTCGTCTCGTCAGAGGAGTGAGTGAGTAAGCCAATATAATGTCCTGGGGTGAGCCAAGATGTTTTTAAGGCTATATTATTTACACTCAGCGAAAACCCGCCACATGTCTGATTCAGCCCGTAATATTGACACTCGGCGGGTACCCGCCAATCCCAACTCAGGCTTTTCCGGAGTGTATCAGTGACAGTAAATCAAAGCATTCGCACCGCCCCCTCTGACGAATCGCTGATAACATTGTCAAAACACGATCTGAAGTGCTGCTCCGTTTGAAGTTTAAAGCCGTCACAAACAAATACGGGGCTTAATATATGCATAAAACCCATCCTTGATATATTCACAAACTGGGTACGCCTGCAGCTACGCATGATCGCCAGACATTTTTTCTACGGCGGCTGGATGATTAAACTTTTATAGACTGTCATTAAAATTTTAATTAACTGCCGACGCCGCACACCCGCTCTGAAGAACTCCTCAGATCAACCGAGGGATTAGCAATGTCTACTGCCGTCTCCTGTTATTTTTCTTGTGTATGTGGGTTTTTCTAAGTCTATCTTATTCTTGTACCCGCATTGACGGATGGCGGTGCGGGTTTTTTTTGTCTTTTTTGGTTGTTGACAGAGCCTGAAAAGGGAAAAGACAGTGGATTGGACACACGATACACTCGGCCGTACTTGGGAAGTTATTCCCTTCACAGCAGGGAGTTGACAGCGTGACTGATCACAGCCTGTTGTTGTTGGTGGTGGTGTATATGGTGGTGATGGTGGTAGAGGTGATGGTGGTGATGCTTTATTCATTGTCCCCAAACTATGTTAAGTTTGATGTTAAGTGCTGTTTGATATCTGTGTACCTGCTTCTTTGAGTGGCTGGGATCCTTGGGTTTTCCCCAACACGTCTTTGGGTCAGCAGGGTTCCTTCACGCCCTTGAGACTGTCCCTTTTACCCCAGGCTGCGGATTCTTTCACCCTTTAGACACATAACCTGTCTACGACAGCCGCTTTAGAGTCTATAAACATGAGGCTTTGGTGTGCAGGTGGTCGTCTTTTACATAATGTAGATAAATTAATAACCACAACTCAAGGAAGCGTGGATATTGTTCTGGTCCTGTTTCTTTCTTCTATATAATATTATTTACCTTTTTGTGAATAAAATCATATTTATTATCAGTGACAACACAAACATACGATTTATCTTGCAAACGATAATGCCTACAGTATGGTATGAATCGCTGCATAAATGGGTAATTTCTCAGAGTTTGGTTATTTTTTTAATTCAATTTTTTTTAACAATTCATTGTTTTCTACATCTTGTCCCAGATCTGTTCTCTGCGGGGGTAAAGGGAATGCTGCCGTGCAACAACAAAACACCATATAATCCTAATTTGGTATGAGCCTGTTACGGCGTTTTATCACTGCGCTGCAGTCATAAAAATTTCCTTTTTCAAATCTGTGATATCTCGTCTCATATTACTTCAGTTGCGTGTCTTTGATTCTGCTCCGCTTTTAACCGATCGGTAAAAAGAAAACAAAAGTTATAGGCCCACAGCTCGTGTTTCTCTGTCAACATAAACCCATTTTTAATTCTTGACATAATTTTCCACGTTTGTTTCTCATTCGGCAAAATTAATAAGCAGCGAGAGACTCGATACCCTGGATATGAAATCCTCAAATATTGACCTCCCTAATCCTCATGGCTCGGCATTTGTTTGCCCCCTGCGTTTTACATGTCGTTTTTATCTGTATCGCTTTTCCTTTGACATCGAGTTATCAGATATTCGACACAAAACGTGCAAGAATTTTTGTTTTTCGATTGGCGGCTTGAGATAGTGTTGCGTCATTCATAGCTATTGGCTATGAGATATCATGATACTATTATGATACTGATATCTTGATATCTTTCACAGCATTCTTGAGTGATGAATGTCGCCACGGGTTTATGGCATACAGTGATATAGATTTTATCTCTGTAAACAACATACAAGTGTCTAAATCACTGCTAATGTCACATACAGTGTATATATGTTTCCATGTCTACGGAGATTCCATTATTTACAGTCCATTCAATATAAGCGCGGATCATTTGAGAACAGGGGCAAAATTGCGATTAAACGAGAGGTGCTATTAAACGGCGCTGCTTGCTTTCGAATTTCATGCATGTCTTATCAAAAATATTACATTTTAAATACATATTTGCTATAAAATGAAGACATGTTTACACAGTACAAAACTGAATTATTTTAAAGTTACTTTGTCTTCTGCTGTGAGTCATGTTTATATTATCTTTGTGACATTTTTTCCTTTCTCGCCTACGCAGAAGTTGCAAACACTGGAGGGGTTGTTCATAAGTTCTCACATTACGGATATTCCGGATTAATATTTTATTTTTTAACTTTGGAGATAAGGGCCGTAACTATCACCACCGCACCATTAGGGCACTTGAGGGTCTGTTAGCAGCTCCACTCCTCTTCCACCCTCCGCACCCTTCTTCACCACAAACGTTTATCCATGTTTCTGTGGACTTGCAAAATCACCTTTCCGAAACACCCAGCCAGGACAAACAATCCAGTATTTGCCATGGTCTGAGAGTGAGGCTGGAGAATACGAATGATTAAGTAATACCTACAGTTACTGGTAAACAGGGCTGCCAAATACATAAAAGAAGGCATCGACTGGCGTAGTTTAGCCATGTGGGACACGTGGAAAGCTTTTTATAAAACATTTTTTCGGAAAGGTCAATAAACGGCGTCGACTATACCACGACAGAGGTCTCTTTCACAACTTTTGCGGGGGAGGAAGAGTGGAAGGGAAGAAAGGAGAAGAGGGTGTAAGGAGATAGTTACAAACTCTTGGCCATGTGACGGATGTCTCCAGCCTGGCGAATCACGACCAGATATGCCCGAATCCAATCTTGATTTCGGAGCTCTCGAGATAAAGTCAAGAGCTGTTCATGATAATGATGGCGGGGTGAACACGAAGCGAATGATCTGCGTTTTACGACAATGTCAGGTAATGAAGAGGTGGAATGAGAGAAATAGTTTCCTGTTTTTGTGAGGTTCATGACTGAGCTGGCCGTCGATATCAAACTAGACTTCTTCCCCCACGAAGGTTCATCAAGTAGAGAGAACATAATACAGTAGAATTATGATATTAGGAACTCATTTATTAAGTATACCTTGTTATTAAGTATGAATTTCACATGCATAGATTCATAATTATCCTACATTCAGGTAGAACTCGATATTAAGTATCTATATCTATATGTATATGTATATCTAATATCTATATCTATATCTATATCTATATCTATCGAAGTGTAGTTTCTCCATGCAGCAAGGCATACATTATATACGGTTCTAGTATAGTAATACATAACTATCATATACTGGGAATTCAAACAGGAAACAGATATGATGGGATGAGTAAGAGTACAAAAATAAAGATGACATTGCTAGATAAGATAATACACACAGCAGTGACAAACAGTGTGATCTGTATAAATCTCTGAACCAGCCTGAACTAAAATAGTATCAATATGTACATTTGACCTAATTTGTGGGAAACAATCTTATAGCACAAAACAGGTGATATGGTTTATCTACATCGTCTTTGATGGCCGAACGGAGATCGATAATACATGACAATGAAGGCAAAACAGAAGTAATAATTCAACTAAACAGGTGGTTATTTTGGAAATACAAATGAGTATTGGCAAAGAGACGCTTGCAAGTATACGCAGACTCATACACACTATCTGTCTACACATAAACTCATATCCTAACACTCACACACATACAAATGTTCATATACCACCACACTCACACATAAACACGTGCGAACATTTATAATACGCTTAAAGACACCGGCTGGGCGGGTATAATGAGCCAACAAAAGTTTTTGTCACAGACACCTGTTTTTGAGTATCAGTGATGACATATCTACGTGCCTCGTGTGAGGGTCCCTGGCATTTTTAAAGTCACGCAGACTGGGAGGGCCGGCTCGTTTAGGTTCGCCTGGGATGGTTAGGTGGTTGGGTGGCAATGTTTCCCCAGCGGGGACAGAGTCAACCCAGAGCCATATCGGGTTGCACAGAAGGACGTGCGCTACACAATCGTTGCGCGCTCAGGTGGCGCGTCACCACATGGGATGTTCTCATGTTCTTCGCACCAAATCGCACCAGCTTGTGTTGCCTCACCTGAAGGGATGAGTTTGCGCAGGCGTCGACTATTGCACAAATACCGCAGGGGGATTAAGTTTCTTGCATGGCATCAAAGTGAATTTTTAAAGTTAACAAAGAGAATATTATACCTGATTTATGTTGAAAGAATGTACACCGATTGAAAACTTGCACGGGGAGGAGAAGTTCGATGGAGTGTCAAATATACAGGAAGAGCGGAATGGTTCCTCCCACCTCCTTCTTCACACACACCTTCTTTCTCTCTCTCTCTCTCTCTCTCTCTCTCTCNTCTCTCTCTCTCTCTCTCTCTCTCTCTCTCTCTCACTCTCTCTTATACACATGTATACCGACACTCACCCATATCCCCAAACCCACATCCAATTCTCCCTAGCCTCTCCCCACACATATATACACTGAAGTTATGTAAGAGCTGGTTCTTGTCTATTCAAGACAAGTTTGTATTATAATTTTTTTATTTTTTTTTTATATCAGATACTACATTCACGTTCACAAATTATAACGTAATATGCAAGCAATTTACAATATCTTTGCTTGCTTTCCGTGACTTTGAATACCAGTGAATTTCGCTGTTATGAGCTACACACAGTCCAACCTTGTTCTCTATAATTGAATGCTGTCGGTTTTTCTTTTACCTCATGATAATAATATGTCTTGATGGGCCACCTCCCAGCGAGAATCTATGTGATGTTGAGATTGCTCTACATGATACAGAAAAAAGCACACTTAAGGTAAAATAACAAATCACAAAGTTGGTGAATTTGTAATTCAAGAATTGACATTGTATCATGACACAGGTTATATTGTTTATTATTATTATTATTGCAATATCTTCAAATACTTTTTTTACACCACGCAGTTCTTTAAGGCATGCGTTGATATTCTTGTATTGCGTCTGTGAGTCTAACTAATGGCAAATAATATGATAACATTAAACAGCGGGTTAGTTTACGATCTCGGATGTTTGGATTACACCACAACGAAATCCATGAAACAGCAAAGAAGTTTGAGCATTATCTTAAATCCTTGCATGATTCAAACGGTGTCAACTGCTCTGACCCTACCCTCACCAGTGTTCACCCCGAGGCGAGGGGTCCATTTTCCACGTAATGAAAAATTGATGCCTTACTCTATATCAAGCAAAAGGATTGTGTCTGAATACTGTGTTGGAAAAGCCTGCACTGAGTGGAGGTAGGGGTTCAGACAAAGCAGATACGACTCTCCAGCACAAACACTCTTCGGATATGGACTGTTAACAAGTTTATTTTGTCGGATGAATATATAAAAAAACAAAAACAAAAAAACGACATATACATCTCGAGCCTTCGTAATTTAAATTTACAATGAGGTCGCTGTTCTTTAATCCAGTGCATAATAAAAAAAAAAATTGAAAATGAACAGAGACATCCATTGTCTGGCCTTCCACTGTTAACCAGTGACAAAAGGCGCCAGAGACTCAGCTAGGTCGCGTGAAAGGCCTGGGAATGCCCTTAAAACCGTGCTCTGTTTCACACCCCATCAAAATGCAGAGGTGTTATCGATAACAGGTTATCGGGTTCGCTTTGAGCGCCTGCCTGCCTTTCAGGTCGGATCTTATTGAGCTGGTTATAGCTGGCACCTGTGTTGAGATGGAAATTTACTGTTCTATAAACGCAGGTTATGTTGAGTTACATTCTCATCTACCCATGCCTCCCTACCCCCCTGACAAAATAACACATCAACTCCCCTGCTCATGTACGTTTGTTACGTTAATGACCAGGGAAATGTCTATTGTCACGTATTGCAAGGCGATCTGCATGACATTTATAAACTTAAGACAAAGCCGTTTAGTGCCTTGGTAGGGGAAGAATATTCAAAACATGTTAAGATAACTTTCTTTCTTTCTTTCTTTCTTTCTTTCTTTCTTTCTTTCTTTCTTTCTTTCTTTTTTCTTTCTTTCTTTCTTTCTTTCTTTCTTTCTTTTCTCTTCTTCTTCTTCTTCTTCTTCTCCTTCTTCTTCTTCTTCTTCTTCTTCTCCCCTCTACATTGTTTTCAGTGTTTATGTCTGAGGACTTAAATTTTTTCCCCTCCGTCGCAAGATTTATTCTGTCTGACTCCAGCAAATGATTGTTGACAAATAATTTCTGATTGTTTCCCCTTGATGTTTCGTATTTCGTTTCGCTGTGATTATCCTCGAACAATTTTGATATTCTTTGGACCTCTTCGGCGCCATCTTGAGTTCACCTTACGAGCTCTTCGGCTATTTACCCAGTAACAGATTGGCGGTTGCAGACATACTTGAAAGTTTATTATCTATTTCCGTCCCCCGGTGCCTCTGGCATTTATTGTATTAGCTTTGCCACATGTTTTTATCCGATTTGCGAGCTGTAATGGAAATCTTTAAGCCTTTCGACATTATGGGATGATAAAAAACTCGGATTATGCGCCGGCAACGGAATTAAATCGACTTACGTGACAGACAGAAGTTTTATTGAGTTTTAAGGTAATGTGGGTGACAAGGGTTTTATATGTCTTAACGTGACACCCAGACATTGTGCTTTTTTGTCTGTCTGTCCTTCAGCGTCTTTAATCTGAAGAGAGAGAGGAGTGAGAAACAGAAAGAGAGAGAGGGAGAAAAAGAAAGAATTCAGTCATCTACTAGGAATGTTTATCGTGATATCGTAAATTTTTATGAAGAAAACAATATAAAAGATTTAAAGCCATTTCTAAATATGCTGACAGTTTGAAGACATTCATAGTTACGAA
The DNA here is from genome assembly GCA_033807755.1 of Ellobium chinense. NCBI lineage: Eukaryota > Metazoa > Mollusca > Gastropoda > Ellobiida > Ellobiidae > Ellobium > Ellobium chinense. The sequence goes on from JAWQUT010000800.1 coordinate 191,829, forward strand.
AATAACTCATTAAAGGGAACTTCTGTAGATTAGATCGTCTCAGCATTAAAATATATTCCAGCACGTCGTGCATAGGTCTTCTGAAATTAATTTCAGGAAAATTTCGGCTTGACAACATGTAAATCTATGTCACACCAGTGTAATGAACAAAGATATTTTAGTGCTCTTCTAAGTCTCTCTTTCCCATACGCATTTGTTTAATTTAGCATCTCCCTCTCTTCTGAAACATTCTGCATTTATTGTTTAGTGGATTTCTTCATATATCTATGATGATGATGATGCTGATGATGATATATCTACGAGTATATCATTATGTAAGTCCATTTTGTATTTTAAGTATTAAAGTGTATTTCTTAATCCTTCGCTGGTTGGACAAAACTTTTAAATTTTTTTAATGTGTTCCAAATGATGCTGATGATGATGACGATGATGATGATGATGACGATGATGACGCCAGAGGATCTTCTTCTTGGAAGTAAATCTGATCTTTAAATCACGCCAGCCCGTGCTCACTCTGGCTTCCGTATTACCGCTTACATTCCTCCATCGCCTAATTCTTGTAGACAATATAATGGATTTTGGGATACCTTACATGTTCCATAGATCGTAATGATATCAGTGGGTCCCGCTCCATAAAACGTGCGTTAACTTAGACCACGGTCGAAACGTAAACTAGTAATATTACAATGCTTATTAAGCAGTGACAGCGGTAACATTTAGCAGATGAGCATAGAAGGCGTTAATCAAGAACCTACCTTGGTGTAAAAATCTAAACAATACACCAGCAGAAAAAAATATATATTATGATCAACATAGCCTGATTTTTTGTTGTTTTTTTTTTTTTCGTAAAATCATTTTTAATTTTCAAGCAAAAATTAGTACCAGCCCTCTGCTTTTTACGTTTCGTTTGGTTTTTTTTTTTTAGTGTAAAGTACCACTAGTATAATTATCATGAAGCTGTGTTTGCAGTAACATTTAATAGATGAGTACACAGAGTCTTACCAAGAAGAATCATTTATATTCAAATATGAGCAAGACAGCAGCAGAGAAAATAAAAATAGTATGGCCAAACCTAACAGGGTTAATTTTTTTATGCAGCAAAATCGATTTTAATATTAGAACAAAAATTTTATACAGCTCCATGTTTTAATTTCCCTTACTGCAAAAGCAGCACCGTTACAATGCTTAAGAAGCAGTGAACGTAGCAACATTTAACATATGAATATAGAGAAACTTAACAAGAATATTCTTTTGTGTACAGATGTGAGCAAGACAGCAGAAGAAAAAAAAGACAAAAATATTATGGCCAACCTAACAGGTTTTGTCTCTATTTTTTATGCATCAAAATCGATTTTAATTTGCGAACAAAAATTATGTAGCAGCCTTATTTTTTTTCTCTCGCTCTTTACAATAGATTACGAATTGACGTAGCGTAATGAGAACAAAAATGTATTATCTTCTGCAGTGAGGAGCAAAGAAAGCGGCAAATGCATCCCGAATTTGAAAGATCCATCTCTTCCTGTCGTGGGCCATTTTTAGTCATTATTTGATGGCACTGCGCCATAGGGCGTGGGAACAACGCAATACAGGCAGACAATTCATCGATTGTTTTCGGAAGGAATTCTGAGGAGGAGAAGGACAGTTAAAATGTCCCGATAATTTCCGAGAGGGGAGAAGGCCCGGGTAGAGAGCCCCGTCTAGCCTAGTTTCTTACCAGATGAGGTCCAAGGAAAGGAGGCCAGATAGAACCCTTGTCTAACCCAGTTTCTTCCCAGAAGAGGGCACATCTGTGATTTGGACGTTCAGTCGGCTACGCTTATATCCCAGCCCGTTTAATAACAATATATCTTTAAAGCCAACTTTGTTAAGACAAAAGAATACCGTATATCCACGAAATAGTCAATATTTAAATGGAATCCTGTTAATCGCAACATAGTTTCTTGCTACCAGGAGGATATGCGATAAGGCGGGGAATGTACTGCATTTTCTACGGAAAAATCAAGGGATAATTTCAGTTCCTTTTAATGATGATAAGGCTGTTTATATTAAGTCTCGTATCCAGGCTGATATCTGCTCAAACGACTTTACACTATTATTGCAACTAATTCCATACTTCTGTGTGAAGCTGCCATTAACTAAGCTGCAAGCATCGTATTTCTAACCTTTGTTTCATTGGTCGAAAATCTGTTTTTAGAGATGGAATGGTCATGACCTTTAAGAGAGTCGTAATACCCTTTTGAAATTTGTAGTTTCATCTCATTTCAGATTTCGAATTCGTTAATGATTTCTTTTTTTTTTCAAAATGTTGAAGTTGAGAGCTAATACCAGCGTTAATGAGGTCAGTTCGAGATTTGTCGGAATGGATAGAGATGCGTGCAAAATTCAAAGAGCATACAGTAATCAGAATACTCTTTGATAACATTATCTCCCCTTGTTTGTTTTCCCGTCCGCCCATTGATCTGTCTCTCCTTTCATTTTTGCTGTTCTCACTTTGTTTATCTACGACATCGTTCAGCTTTCCGTCTATCTTCTGTCGCCTAACCCTGGATACTCAAGAGACAGGAACACAGTTCTTCTGTCACATTCTTCCACTTTCTTTTCCTCTCTTTCTCCTCCTCCTTTCTCATCCTAGGCCTGCCCTGGAACTTTCCAGTGGATGTTCTGGTTGTTCTTTTCCTTCTGTTCTTCTCAATAATTCAGACCTTCTGTGCACAACACTCCAACGAGCAGAACGTCCTGAATATAGCTGAGATTTACTCTCCCTGTCTCTCTTTGTCTCTCATAATTCTGTCTTATTCAATCACCCTGTGTCTTTCTATCTCAGCAACTCATCCTCTCTTTCATAACATAATCATCAAGGGAGAGAAGAGAAAACTTTTAACGATGCTTCCTAGACAAATGAGCACAACAAGCTAAGGGGTCTGAATACGGTTAGGAAATCATATTTTCATGTCTGTCCTTGCGACCAGCCTACTCTCTTTTTTCTGCTCTTTTACTCACTCACTCACTCACTCGCTCATTCACTCACTCACTCACTCACTCACTCACTCACTCACTCACTCACGCACTCACTCACACACTCACTCACTTACACACTCACTCACTCACTCACTCACTCACTCACTCACTCACTCACTCACTCACTCACTTCCTTCATTCCTCCTCTCACTCCCTCACTCCCAGCACACATCCATGTGCTTACGCGTTCTCTCCAACCCTGTCCCTCGCTCTTTCCTCAGACCTGCCTCCTCTCAATAATACAAATATCCGTAGCGAGAATTGTCTAACAACCTACACACAAAAGCCCAATAACTCGCAAGGGCAGGGTACAGTTGAAAGCCCTAGTGCGTAAAATTGACGAGGGCAAATCTTTATTGGCATCCGTCTGCAAATCGATGAACTGTCAGACAAAGCAAATTGGCAATTCGCTTGAACTTTGCACATAATGGGTAGACTGGACCATACCTGGCCCGCTTTCAGTGGAGGTCAAGGTTAAGGGTGAAGGTCTTTTTCAAGCTGCGGCCAAAAGTGGCCCTCCCAAGATTGATTGCGTTGGCGCTGTCTAAGTCTTATTTTGAGGGCGATGTTTTAATGGTAGCGAGAAGTTTGTTGGCATAACTGTGAAATTCTTTTCGAAGGTCATCAAGGGAACTTTCCAAAACAAAAACAAAATATTCTCCCCACCTTGGGGGATAAAGCAAGGTGATTGTTCAAGTGGGTCAAGAATTTCCACATTTTGAAGTCAACGATTTTTCATGGTTACCTAATTAATGGGCTAGAAATGAACTGCCTATCGTTTTACCAAAATGTGACTAAAACTGTCCCTCTGAAAAATTGCATTTCAAGCACTTAAATTTGCGCCAGGAAGTGCATAATTTGCATCCAAATAGTGGTAAAATTTGCGCCAAAAATGTGCAAAAATAGCTTTATAACTTCGTAATCTTTATCACAACATCGCAATTTTTGTATACGGTATCGTTGCAAAACGGTAGAAATAGAGCACATTTTGTTTTCTTGTTGACCCAATATTGTGACCGTGCTTGGCCAAAATCGGTAAAATTTGCATCAAATTTGCGGAAACTGTTTAAATTTCCGAAAATTTGCAAAATACTGCAGCAAAGCCTAAAAAAAAACCTCGGGAAATATACGGTAATTTGGGACCGCGATTTTCTGATGGTGGTGGGGGGAGAGGGGGCGGGACAGCTCAAAAGGCTAGTCCTCGGTTTTATGCTGTACCGATAAATTTGTCAACAAAGAATCCTGCGCACAAGCTCACCGGTGCAGCCACACAGATGTTCAACATGTCGATGATAAAGCCAAATATCATTACAACAGATCAAAACAGTCGACAACATCATAATGTTAAATTCGTGCGTTCATTATTCGTCGTATATCGAGAGGACAGCAAAACTTTGCGAAGTGTTCCGAAGCAAAACGCGACAAAGGTGTTCTGATTTTTTGTAAGGCTATGTCGCTTTTTGCTTCCAGACCCATGTTACTGTCCCTCTTATACGAGCAGCGCCCCCGCGAGACGCTTGACAAAACCATAAAAAAAAAATATTAAAAAATCTCGTACAACTTCTATATCCAATCCACCTTTTTCGACCGCACATAACCGACAAAAAATGACGAACATTGTTCGTTTTGGAAATGCGATTGAACACAGCCTATTCCGTTATGCGCGACTGGTTCTATCAGCCGGCCATAAAAAGGAGAAAAAAAAAAAAGAATCATTTTATCGATGGATTTTGAAAACATGAGTGGGAGAGAAAAGCGAAGAGCTAAAGAAATGGACCATAGTGGCTTTGTAGGGACACTCTTCGCTGCACATGGTTGATTCGTTCTCCGCGAAGTCAGGAGCTTTGGAAGTAATATTAGTGGTGGGCCGATTTCTGAATTTGTTGTACGGTAATCCAATACCCGACTTTCGTGCTCTCTAAATATCTAAGTATCGATTCTATCAAAACGTAGTAGAAGATGAGCTTTGCGATCCCATTTCATGTTTCGATTCTTATGATATCTTTGAATGCTTGTGTTAGGTTTGGCAATGTAGAACAGACAATATTGCTGGTGCTAACAGTGAAAGTATCGAAATGGTTTCCAAACTCCAGAGCTTGAAGTTTGATATCGACATTGAGGTTGCTAGTTGGCCGATACGTGAATTTGTTGTAGGTATTCGTGTATTCGTGCTTTTTTAAGTATCTAAGTATCCATTCTATATACACGCAGTAGAAGGTAGGCATTATAATCCATTCTCAGACACGATACCGCCCACCACTAAGTTTTATCGACATGCTCCACAGTCAAGCAGATTCCAGGTGAAGCACGCGCCATGATGAAAAGGCGTAAGTGCAAACACTTTACAGACAGACATGTTTCATTGCAAGACTTGAAAAGCGGTGAGTCACAAGTGAGGATTTTCTCAAGATCTAATAATGATGCAGCTTGAAAGCTTTAAAAGCCCTTCAGATGGACGCGAAGCCTATTGTTTAAGACACAGGAATGATTATTCTAGGATCTTTCCCAGATTTTTTTTTAATGGAAACAGCAGATTTTATTCTTCCAACATAAAATGAAAAAGGTCCGTTAAAAAATGTCTTTAAGTATAAGAAGTGTTAATTCACCTGTCTGGGATAACATTAATGACGAGACAGACCTAATTTAAGTCCAAGCAATCATGAAGTGAGATTTTTCTCAATCGTTAGCTTAAGTACATTGGCTCAAGGATGACTTCATCCCTTGTGCTGACTAAAAATAGTTTGCTCATACCCAGATCATTTCCGGTCTCCAGATTAAGCTCACTTCCGTTTTAATCAAAATAGTAGCGTGATTGCGTCATCAATTCGTGCCTTCGAAAGCAAAAGATGTATCAGCCAATAAAAGCCAGTTTAACAGACTGTATAGCAAATCATATTCTCCTGGCAATGGAAAAATGGAAAGCGAAAGTAATGATTGGGGTGGGGGTGGGGGTGGGGGTGTGGCTTGTGATGTTCTGATGACTGTGCAGGCCTAATAACAATGCATGGCCATTCAACTCCAGTGCACTGCGACAAGTTTGTTCAACCATCAACAAGCTACATGCTAGGCTTCCAGTATGATATAAATGACAACATGTTTGCTGAATGCAGTATAGAACTGCTATCTTTCCCACGAGGCAGTGGATACATCGTTAGAAATTTATGAGGTGATCGACCATCCAGGAAAACTTCCAAGTGACTGCTTTAGAAAATAAGATACTCGACCATCAAGCAAAAAAATTCTAAGTGGCTCCTTTAGAAACTGAGAAACCCACCGAGCACCGCTTGCCCTATATTTGTAATGGAAGTCCTTGAGTTTCAATGGGACGACGTTTGCTTATGTTAAAACATATTATATTTGAGATGCCACTAAGCATGACATTTTCTTTGAGAAATCAAAATTGCAAGAGATAAAGAACACCTTCCAACCCTTGATTTAGCTGTTTCATAAAAGAGGAGAAATTAATGACCAGCGTCTGAACTCCAAGACAAATTTGGAGTTACGCCCTTTCATCCTTCCAGCAATTGTAGTCCTCAGTTATGGGACCACATTACTTCCAGCCGATGGTTCCTGATTGAAAACGTGTAAGGGCTTAAGTGATACCTCTCCCAACTGTCTGCTTTGGTCAATATATTATTCAGCACAGCACAATGTTAGATTCCTTTTTCTTGGCATAACAAAATACGAAATCCCTCTTGGGTGCGACATTCTCTTCAGTCAGCTTTTATATCTCGCGGCCTTTCGCTTGATTAGTGCAGCATAATATTCTGTCGCTTGAATAACCAGGAGATTGTCTGGAACGGGAATACTAATGTCAATTTTATTTCTAGATTTTTTTTGTTTCTATTCTTTCTTTGAAAATTTTATTTGGGGTAGATTCATAGCCCAAGTGTTAATTCGTGTCTTTTTAACTCTGTCTTCTCTATTACGTATTCAAGTTCTTATCTGCCTAAGCTTCTTTCTCTTCATCGTTATCCTCTTACTTTATTTTTCTTTCACTTGTCCATTTGTTCCTCTGTATCAGTATCTCTTTCACCAGTTTCCCTCTTCATTTCCTTAATGTCACACTCTCCTTTACCACTCTTTCTTCTCTCTTGCTGACTACTTCCCTCCCTCCTCCAT